>OOIL02003369.1:1685674-1811023 GCA_900332095.2 Cuscuta campestris
TACTACTACTACTACTATTATTATCATTATCAATATCTTTATTACTCCTTACTTTTTAAATTCCATATTTTTTAGTTGTTTCACTTGATACGGTTCTTTTAAAAAATAAATTTAATTCTATTTAAAAAATATAAGAAGAAAGAACATGAAACTTTTTGTGTGATTATAATTTATGTAGACTAAAATAAATGATATGAAGCACAATTGTTTTCTTAAAAATGAAAAATAATAAACTTTAGAAACAAGCTAAATAGAAACCCGAGAAAGTAATCTTTAATTATTAGACATCGGAAAGCACCCGAGAAAATAATAAACATTGATTATCTATATTAAATAACATTTTAGTGCATATATAAATTAAATAATTATTCTAATGTTTATATAAACTAATTATTAAAATATTAAATCAATATTATTCATTAAAAAAATCATAAAATAAAAAATATTATTACATTGTAATATGAATGATTATTCTAATATATGAGTTAATTAATTTTGTTTCATTAAAAAATAATCATAAAAAATATTGATTATATTATAATATGAATTATCATTACAATTTTCAATCAAATGAGAACCAATCAGATCAGATCAGATCAGATCTTATCAGATCAGATCAGATCTAATCAGATCAGATCAGAACTTATTAAAATCAGATCAGATCAGAAAAAATAAGTTGAACGGAACGGAGCCTAACTGCCTTAATTACCAACAAAGCATCTCTCAAAGTTGGTTGCTCACGAACACTATCAAATGGACATAACTCATACATGTGTTTCGGAAAGCCTTGCGAACTCAAGGTCTTTATACCAATTTGGCTGAAGAAAGCCAACAAAAAACGATGTGGTGTTGTCTTGTAGGTTTGATAGTTATCATGGATTAATAGATTTTTGATACCATAAACTCCGCCCTCCATAATTTGTTCTTCATAATGAGAATCATATGGTTTTTTCCATGATAATGAATCCTTGTACCCTATTTCAATCCAACTCTTATACGGAGTAATAAGTTATTTTATTACTAATAGTTTCATGCACTCTTTTTTATTCATGACGAAAAGAATGAAAAATTTTATCTTGTATGCGTATTAAATTTTTTATGTGGTCATGTTTGTAAGTGTATGATTACGTTGTAAATAAAAAAATTATGCATAAAATTAAGAAATGAATTTATGTATGAAAGTAATAACCGATAATCCATTGTCAATTTCATCACGTCTACCATATTTTAATATAAAAAATTTGTAAAAAAATTAATCTAATAGTAAAGAAATTGAAGAGAAATACTTGATTCGTTGATGGTAATGGAAAATAACCTCCATTAATTCTCCAATCCTACCAAAAGCACTAATTTTGCATACATGAACAACTCTAACATGAATGGTCACCGTAGTTTGCAAATTGAAGAGACATACTTCATCGTTATGGAAAATAACCTCCATTGGATGATATTTTTTGTTTTGAAGAAGAGATAGTACGAAAGTTTTCCCTTTTTATTGCTGATTGCAAACTCAATTTGTTTTATTTATGTATTTATCTTTTTTATAGCATACATATTTTTTCTGGATATATACACACACTATAAATTAGTCTCCCACCGTCTCAATTTAAGTTACATGTTCACTATTCACACGGTTAAGCTTTAATTACATTTTTTTTCTATTTTCAATGTTTATTTCATAAGATAATACAGTCATGTCATCTTTTGTTTTGTCAAATTTTTAAGTACTTTTTTAATATATAATTTTTATTATTAAATTTCACCTTAATACTCAAATAAAATGAATATAAAATAACTCTAGTCAAACATTATAAATTGAAACAGACCACTTATATTAAGATGGAGGGAGTATAACTAGAATATGTTGTGATTTGAATTTTCTCCCTTTTTCCATTGAAAGTCATTGAATGTTGTTGACCATACCTTTTATGCTACGGAGTAGATTAGTACTCCTATCTAGTAACTCTATACTATTCCGATAATCAATAATTTTTGTTTCCTTATGTCTTTCTATTGATTATTTAATAAAACTAAATATTTTGTGATATTTTATTTTATTAAATTTAACGCAATTTTAAAAATACATATAATTCATATTTTTTATTTCTACGTAAATAAAATAATATTTCTATGAAAAAAAAGATTTAAACGTTGTGCGAAATAAAACAAAATTTTTGGGACGGAGACAATATTCTTTACTTCTTCCGGCTTAATGTATTCATCAAGTTTGACTTTTTTCTAGTTAACCTGGATGGATTTTAAGCTTTATTTAAATTAAAATTGTCATGTATATTAATATAAAAGTAGTTTTATTAAATTAATCTCGTTGAGACATTTCAAAATTTTATTCCATTATATTAACATTAAATATATTTTGATTCAAAAAAGTCAAACTGAACAAATAAAATGGGGGACATAATATTTTTTATTCTTTTAGAACTGAAAAGCAACAATTCCGGAACGAGAAAGGTAAGGCCGACGTGTCCATCCCAATTCCCAGCACACCCACAGTCATTGCCTATATAGCACCACATGCCCCGCAACCCCAAAAATCGTACATTTTCTTCTCCGTGGAATCCCCACTACTCCGCAGATCAATTCCCCTCTCTGGTTCTCCGTTTCAATTCTCAAATCCTCTTTGCGCATCAGAGACGACGAGCGGAGCGAGGAGCGGCGGCGGCGGCCTTTGAGGAAGTGTAGAGAAGACACACTATTCTTCGCTGTATGTCAGAGGAGAAGTATTGCTGTTCCCACGGAGATCAGTATTACGGCGGTTACAGTGAGCTCGCGAACCCGTTACAATGGCCTCAACTCCGAAAAAGGCGGCGCAGCCATCCGGTAGTGACTCCCTCGGCGTCCTCGCGGCCGCCGCGGACAGCGAGGTTCTGCAGGAATGGACCGCCTCCTCTGTCGACCACCGCCAGATCAGCCACCGTAAATCCGCCGCAGCGGCGGCGGCTTCTTCTCCTCTGGCGGCCGTGATCGACTCTGTTGAAGAGCCTCCTCCATCGAATCTACAATCATCTAAAGGTATATTCGTCCAATCGGTCGTACAATCGATCGTATATTCGTATCTATACCGTATGTCTGTGGAATGTTTGTCACTTTCTCTTTATCTAGCTGTACTCTGTAACTTAGATGCATGCATTGGATTAGGAATTTTATCTTCTTCTTTTTAGGTGTGTGGCCACACGCGCTGGCAATTCACTTTTTTTAATCTGTAACTTTTGTCCATTAGAAATTATTGATGTCAATCACAGTAATTTTTTGTCCTTTGATGTTGGAGAGCAATGAGTCCCATAGGTATGCTAACTTGTTTTGTGATGGTGATTAACTGATTATAGAATATTTTTCTCCTGTTGCTATTCTCTGTACACGATTATTCAAAGTTGGACGAACTTTCTGATTCTTTTATTCCATTGATTCGTTGTTTATGGCTCCATTGGCGAAGATCTTCTGTGCTGAAAGCTAATATTCCAATGTTTTGCTACTTTAGGACTAATAAGCACAATGAGGGCTCAAAGCCGGCATCCGTTGGATCCCTTGGCTGCTGCTGAGATCTCAGTAGCAGTGGCAACTGTCCGGGCAGCCGGTGCAACTCCTGAGGTTGCTGTTGTTTTTTGCTTGGAATTACTGGCTTCACTACATTGAAACTGGTTTTAAAAGAGTTTTTGTTAACTGTATTGGCAAGGTTTTAGGTAAGAGATAGCATGCGGTTTGTTGAAGTTGCTTTGGTTGAACCACATAAGAATGTGGTAGCACTAGCGGATGCCTACTTTTTCCCTCCGTTTCAACCGTCATTGCTACCCAGGACTAAAAAGGGGCCTGTAATTCCCAGTAAACTTCCTCCTAGGCAGGCAAGACTTGTAGTTTACAATAAGAAGTCGAATGAGACTAGCGTCTGGATTGTCGAACTCTCGGAGGTACATGCTGTAACTAGGGGTGGCCACCACCGGGGGAAAGTCATTTCGTCAAAGGTTGTGCCTGATGTACAGCCTTCAATGGTATGAGGCTCATTTTTAATGCAATTAATCTTACCGGTTTAATTGTAAAGCTAATTATCTGGATGAGCGCTATACATACATGCCATAAGACATTCCTGTGGATTTGATATCAACTTCTCCATCATAACCATGGTAGCCCAAATAAAATTAAGTTAAATGAATAAAAGGCAGGAGTTCACACCCATTTGAAAGCATGGGAGTTTTTGCATTGATTGCTTAAGGTAATTCATTCTTGAAGTTCATTTCAGGATGCTGTTGAATATGCTGAATGTGAAGCCGTTGTGAAGGATTTTCTTCCTTTTCGGGAGGCAATGAAAAAGAGAGGCATCGCGGACATGGATCTTGTGATGGTCGATGCCTGGTAGGCTTTGGCATTCTGTTTACCCGGTGTATTTCTTAGTTGCACCGTCTTTTTTTTTCACTAATTCATTTTTTTATTCTTCAGGTGTGTTGGTTATCATAGTGAGGCTGATGCACCTACACGCAGACTTGCAAAACCGCTTATTTTCTGTAGAACCGAGAGCGATTGCCCAATGGAAAATGGCTACGCTCGTCCTGTAGAAGGAATTTACATACTGGTTGATATGCAAAATGTGGTTGTTGTAGAGTTTGAAGATCGGAAATTGGTCCCCTTACCCCCTGCCGATCCGTTGAGAAATTACACTCCTGGTGAAACTAGAGGCGGGGTTGACCGAAGTGATGTGAAACCACTTCATATCATTCAACCTGAAGGTCCTAGCTTTCGCGTCGATGGACACTTTGTCCAGTGGCAGAAGGTACTTTAGTTGGCAGCGAATGAATCTCTGGTTTGTCTCATCACAACATGCAGATTTTTTTTTGTCTAATTCAAATGGCTTTTTGTTCTTAGTGGAACTTCCGCATCGGCTTCACCCCCAAAGAAGGCTTAGTTATCTACTCAGTTGCGTATGTTGATGGTAGTAGAGGCCGTAGGCCGGTGGCTCACAGGTTAAGCTTTGTTGAGATGGTTGTTCCTTATGGGGATCCAAATGATCCACACTACAGGAAAAATGCATTTGATGCAGGGGAGGATGGCCTTGGTAAAAATGCACACTCGCTGAAGAAGGTCCTGAGTTAAATACATTCTACTCTCAAATGTTGAAGTGAAATAATATGTTTCTATCCATCTTTACTGTGCTTGACCGTATAATGCTAGTTTCCCACTAAGAAAGAGTTTTGCTTTCATTGCAGGGATGTGATTGTTTAGGCTACATCAAGTACTTTGATGCACACTTCACAAATTTCACAGGAGGCGTCGAAACAATTGAGAATTGTGTCTGCATGCACGAGGAGGATCATGGAATCTTATGGAAGCATCAAGACTGGCGAACTGGCTTAGCCGAAGTAAGGCGCTCGCGACGGCTCACAGTGTCTTTCGTATGCACCGTGGCTAACTATGAATATGGCTTCTTCTGGCATTTTTATCAGGCAAGTTATTCGGGTCCATATGGGTTCAATAGAACAAATAAATCTTTCTGTTGATATTTACTGAAAGGCATCACAATTTCACTCCAGGATGGGAAAATTGAAGCTGAGGTTAAGCTTACTGGTATTCTCAGTCTTGGTGCTTTGCAGCCTGGTGAAGTTAGAAAATATGGCACCACTATTGCACCCGGTTTATACGCACCCGTGCATCAACACTTCTTTGTGGCCCGTATGGACATGGCGGTTGATTGCAAGCCTGGAGAAGCACATAATCAGGTTTACTTTTCATCACTTCAAAAGCAACAAAAAAACATTTATTTAATATTAGTATTACTTTTTTACGGTAAATCTTGTTCGTCTGTAGGTGGTGGAGGTAAATGTTAAAGTTGAAGAGCCGGGAGAGAATAATATTCATAACAATGCATTTTACGCAGAAGAGAGGTTGCTCAAATCCGAACTGGAAGCCATGCGTGACTGCAACCCTTTATCAGCTCGCCATTGGATTGTAATGCTTCTTCGCTCGTTCTCTGTGGTTTTGTGTTTAAAATTTTAGTTTTTTTCCCCTTACCTGTGATTATGTGTTTATGATGATGGTGGCAACAAACAGGTCAGGAACACGAGAACCGTAAACCGCACTGGACAGCTAACAGGGTACAAGCTTGTGCCTGGCTCCAACTGTTCGCCGCTAGCTGGTGCAGAGGCAAAGTTTCTGAGAAGAGCTGCTTTCCTAAAACACAATTTTTGGGTCACGGCCTATTCACCCGACGAGATGTTTCCTGGAGGAGAGTTTCCTAATCAGAATCCACGCATTGGAGAGGGATTGGCTACTTGGGTCAAACAGGACCGATCTCTTGAAGAAACTGACCTTGTTCTCTGGTTAGTATGTTTCATATTTTACATTTTACCACCCTCTTTCTTATACAGACTACAGTCAAAAGGAAATGCGTTATATTGAGGTAGAAGGATGTATGTCTATTAACTGGTGCAATTACAATGCGGGGTTTTCAGGTATGTGTTTGGAATAACACACGTTCCTCGGCTGGAAGACTGGCCCGTCATGCCTGTGGAGCACATAGGTTTCACTCTCATGGTAATCTACTCTTCTGTTTGATTCACTTCTTTTCTATATTTGCACGCGAACCTCCTCAACTCGAGGGATTTAGGATGACTTCGGTTTGCATCTTCCAAACAATGGGATAAAAACCTTAGTATAAATTGTATTATAATCTTAGTCTGATTCAGATTCTAAAACTGGCAAAATTTGTCGCGCATATGCCCATGAATCCAATGATGAGAAAACATGCGTACAACAAATTTTGGGTCGGTTCATGTGACATTGAGATCAATGTTGTAGCATATGATGTACTTATGTTGTCACTTTTCTTTTAAATGATTTGCAGCCACATGGATTCTTTAACTCCTCTCCAGCAGTTGATGTTCCGCCGAGCTCCGCCGCCGAACCGGATCCCAAGGAAAACGGAGGGGTGACAAAGACTTGCCATACGCCACCATTGGTTGCAAAGCTTTGATTGCAAGGGAAGGTTGCTGCTTGTGTTTCCTATGTTCTCTCATGCCTTATAATATCTCTACAATACTGTTGATGGTTTTCTTTTTTTAGCAAGACTTTGTGGATCCTTAAGTACTGGGAATTTCATTTTATTTTTTCTTTTAAATGTAAAAAGAAAAAACAGTATCTGGTCCTACATTCTCATGGTTCAAAAATCACAACTATTTTGATCTAAGTAGGTTGTCGTTGTTGCCCTTATAACAAAAACATGATATTTGAAGGGACTAATAACATATATAAGCCTTAAAAAAATAAAGGAGCCTCTCCATTCGGGTCTTTCCCAAGTACCACCCAAATAGGACTTTTTTTTCATCTTTTTATAACATCGACAAGATCATGTTCCATAGGAGAAGAGACTACAAAGACAAATCAAACTTACCGGAAAAAAAAAACCAAAAAGNTGAATTAACGAGACGAATGTGAAGCACGCCAGTTATCGGCAAGGATCATTGCTTGACTGCGAGAATATGGGGACAGTTGTTGTAGTGCAGCATTCTTTACATGGCTTGCAGCGGCCTCACCAGCACGTGTTGCAAGTTCCAGGTACACTACAGCATTCATCATATCCCCTTCCTGCAATATACACATACAACATTTTAACACACACATCAATTTCGACCTATAAGCACTCGGTGGGCTACACACAAAGATGTCATCAATAGGCATATAGATAATCCTCCCTCCCTCCCGGAACCAAACCCATAGTTTGATTTTTCTGGTCACAGTTTATAAGCTTTTACCATCTTAAACCAAACAAGGGGAGGTGGCTCATTTTCCCTGCCCTTCCAACCCTTTGCCCCCAAACCAAACATGCCCTTAGACTATCTGTAGTACTTCACTTGGCTCACCCCAAAAGTGCAGCCAACTCAGTGCCACATCATCGCTGACTGCACTCACTTAACATGCAACTTCACTTGGACTTCGATGATTATACAATTATAAGTTTTATTTTCTATTTATATATTTTCAAATTAACAATATCAGAAAACGTAAATTATATTTAAAAACAATTCATAAATAAAACACAATACTTTTTTTTGAAATAAATACAACATCCTACTTACAAATTAAAACATAGTTTGTTCCAAAAAAAAATTACATAACATGGTTTCAAATAAAAACTACTCATCGGCCTCGTACTTTTTCCTAATTTTTTCCTACCCCTTCTCAATCAGAGCTTGCATCTTTCAAGATATGGGGTGAAAGATGAAGAAAAAATGAGGAAAATATGGAGAGAGTAAGAGTGAGAATGAGGGGGTGAAAATTAATTAAAATGATGGGTGTATAATGGGTGGAGAATGGAGTGTTTAGAATTTAAATTTGATCTTTTTAGAGTTACCGACTTCCTGTTGAAATAGTTTTTTTTAATGGGGATGGAGCAAAGCCGGCCAAACAATGCTCCTCACTGAACCCCCCCATCATGACCTGGGGGCTGGGGGCGTTTCATGCCTGTCACACCACCATACATGGTCCATGCCAGCGGGGATCACTCCTCCAAAATGGTGATGCATTACAGATAGCCTTAGGGAGAAGGTGAGTATTGAGATTTAAGATGTTCAGTTTACAGAATGTGACATTACCTAATGTGATTGAGGGTTATGTAATATATTCTCACATCACCTTAATATTACCGTATACTACTCTTAAGTTTGTCTTTGACAACATCAAAGACAATGGTAATCTCATATTCTCATTAACTAACATCCCCTGACCTTCTCCACTAATCTCACCGTCCAAATAAATATCACAATTCAATGAATTCATGAACCAAACGCCTCCTAAAGACTGCCTACGTGAGTATGTGGGTTCTAGATAAACCAATTCCACTTACAGATAAAAGATGTAGCCCATGTTCGAACTGAGCTTTGCAGTGACCCCGATCGGCTGCCTTCTTCATCCATTTCCTCCCCAATTTATGTGACTGCGCCAACCCCTCTCCAAATGAATAGCACAATGAAGTGTTATACATGGCACGCACGTATCCACCTTCGGCAGCTTTCAGATACCACTTGGCCTGTCAAGGTAGTGCACAAACCATCAAAGACATTCTTTTCGGAAGCAAGATCGAACGAAAAAAAACGACAATTAATTACGACTATTTTAGCTCCATTGGCAATGGACATAAATGAAAAAGCAAACTTTTTTTTTACGAATTTTTATGCACCCTGTGATTGAAATGGGAGATTAAAGCGTCGTAAATGTATGAGATTAAAGAGTGTCATACGGCTTCCTGAAAATTCTTATGCACGCCGCGACCCTGATGGAAACACAGTGCAATTTGGTACTGAGCACGAACATGACCGGCAACACAAGCTCTATACAACCACTTAACACCCTCTTCCCATTTTGAAGTCTCACCTACACCACACCACACCATTCATCGTTAAATGGAAAAACAGTTCTATCTTCTTTAATAAGTTTTCTGTGCATTTCATAACAAAAGTAGCTACAAGAACTAAACTATTCGATTTTCCAGAAGTTTTCTGTGCATTTCAGTTCAGTAGAATGAGTAGATTCCAATTGAAAAGAACATATACTGCAATTCACAGTTCCATCTATATGAATCAGATCAAATATGAAGGATGAAATCTGGGGAAAGGATAAGAACTCAACTTCAATACCTTGCAAGAAACAGATTCCCAAATTGCACTGGCCGGTGGGGTCGCCGAGCACGGCTGCCTTCCTGTACCAATCGATTCCCTCCTCCTTCCTCCCCATCTCCCAATACAAGAGCCCGGCCTCCACCATGGAGAGAGTGGACCCACGCGCCGCCCCTTTGAGGAAGCAATCGAGGGCTTTGGCCAAGTTGGGCTTGACCTCGCCGCGGCCGTGCTTGAATCGCTTCCCCCAGCTGAGGAACAGCATCGCCTCCCTCAAGGGGCGGAGCGCGTCGCCCCACGATTTGCAGGCCAGCGACGCCGCGCGGAGGTCGCTCCACGAGAAGGCCGCCGCGATCTTCCCCAGCACGTCGTAGGGGAGCTGAGAGTAGTCCCGCTGGGGGGCACGGCCGGAGTGCGGATCGGAGAACGGCGGCTTCGAGCTCCTCGATTTGCAGGAAGCCCGCGGGTCGGGTCGGGTGGCGGCCTGTTTCTTGACCAAATGGAGCGCGATGAAGGGGGGAGGGCTCTCGAACTTGGGCGGCCATGTCCTCTGCTTCATCCCGCCGGGCGGCGGCGGGGAAGAGTCAAGAGGCGCGTCGGTGGGGGGAATTGGGAGTTGGTTGGGTCTGTGAATGGAAGGAATTTATCCATGCCACTTTCATTGTGTCAATTGTGTGCCGCCATTCTTTACTCTTCAGAGGTAGAAAATCCGTAGAATCAATTCATGTTCCTCAGAGGGATCCTTTGAGTTAACCAATTCTATCATTTTTTTACATGGTTAAAATCATATAAAAAATAGGATTAATCTATTTGTACATCAGAATTTGTATCTTATTTTGTACCCCCAAAGACATATACTGACATCTTGTGTTATTGTGATGCTAGTGTGATGGTTTACCTTGACAAAAATGTCAGTGTAAATATTTTTGTGATTTAACATTTTATGTCAATACACCTTTGGTATACCCTTTAGCATGATTGAAAAAATACTTCTTATTTTCATCCTAAAATTAATACGGAGTACTATGTAACTTATTTTATTTTGAAAATAGATCAAACTAAAAGTAAAATATACTGAGTATGACATATCTTTAAAATAAAAATTCAATCTTAAACTCATCTAAATAAGAATAACTGACTTAATTTTTTACTATAATATTTGAGACTCATGTCTCTAATAAGTAGACACATGAATACCATATGACACAAGAATAGATTACATGACATTTTTAAATGTTCATTCATGATTTATGAAAAAAAATTAATGATAATCTTTAAAATATGATGAGTTAAAAATAATATGTTTTATATTAAAAAATTATGGATTTTTGAATTTATTGAAAATTATGTAAATGAAATAAATTTTATAATTTTCAACAAAAATTAAATGAATTATTCATAAAAAAGAAATTATTCATGATTAGTCCACGCCTTTTTTTCATAAAAACAACAATGATTTTAAAAGTATTTTGAGTAAATATAGTTTTTTAAAAATTATTAATCTATTCTTTAGTATGAAAATTTATTGAGCTAAAATATAGCTTATTTTATACCACCTAAATAAACATGTGATATTTATTAAACAAAATTAGTGCTTAGGGGTTTATGTAACTTATATGATTTTTAATATGAAAAAAATTGTGGTTTGATGTATTCCATAACTTTTTTTAATAATTAAAATTTCCTTAAATATATAATAGAGAATATATACAATTCTATCAATAAGGAGTGTTCGTAAAAGATAAAACTTTCTTTTGAAATTCATATCATAGTACTGATAATCTTTAGTAAGGTTTATTTATGAAATAAAGAGTGTTCGTAAAAGATAGAACTTTTGTTTTTGAATGAAAGTATTTTCATAAAGGAAATATAAATTTTAAGAGGAATTGTTTTAATCCTCTTTATAAGTAGCACTTTTTGAGCCTTTATTTTTCTTTATTGGAACATATATTTATATTTTATAGTTTCAAGTATCAAACGACAACATATATTTTTGAATAGAATATATTAAAAATTAAAATAGTTCTAGCACTTCCAGTGGTTTGAAAATATGTATAAATACCTCATTTATTTTCAAAATTTATTAAAAAATGTCTATCATTTTAAAAGGTTGCACACACACCACAGCGGTTTGTACTATATATTTTATGTTCAATTTTTCAATAAAACTGGGGTATTGGTACAAATTTTCCAATTCACATGAGCATCAAAGTATATTATTGTTTTTTAGCTTTTTTACAAATATAATTGTTCTTTATAATGTTCTAAAATTCAAATGGTTTTTATTTGAAATAAAAAAAGCAGAATAAAAAAATAATATATGTTTTCTCTATCTAAAATTAAACAGTTTTGTTTTTATATTTTCCAAAGTAAACAAACTATTTTTTATATGATAAAAAAAGAAAAAATTGAATGATGAAAGAAAACAAAAGAAAAATAAAATAAAAAAAGAAAAAGATATAAAAATTCTCTGATTGAAAAGGAAAAATATATTTATAAAGTGCATTGATAAGGCTCTTTACGAGATGTCCAAAAATTAAATTCTTTGGATAAAAATCTTTTAGAATGATAAAAAATAAAATTTTTTGGACCGACGCCTAAGAATTTTAAAATACTGAAAACATATCCTCTTATTATTTTTAAAATAAAAACAATAATCTTTTGAGACATATAAAAAAAATAAAGGCTTTTTTGGACATTTAAAAAAATTGTCACCTTACTCCATGGTTACCCTTTTATCTTTTTCTATTAGAGTATTTTTGTATCTTTTTCTTTTTTTTTTCATTTCCTTTTGCTATTCTTTTTTATTTAATTTTTCTATTCCTCATTTTCTTGAACGTCCCAAAAAGTAGTTTTTTATTTTAGAAAATAAAAAATTAAAATATCTGATTTGAGTGGGATAGAGTATATGTTATTCTTTATTATTTTATTTTGAACAAAAACAATTTTGAACTTTTAAAATATAGTAAGGCATAATTTAAAAAAAAGAAATTTAAAGAAACTTTTTGAAAAGGAAACAAAGAGAAGAAAAAGGAGAAACAAAAATAAAAAATAAAAAATGAATGGAAAATATAGCACAGTGTCCCTATGGTTTAAAAAATGAACACCAATCCACCCACTATCAAACTTTAGTTATGATCCACTCAGGAAACGCTTGAATTTCATTGACATAGAGGTATACATTAAACCTTTTGAGATCATATAAATTTACAGCTATGTAAATCATAGAGACACGAGAGCATAGATGGCTATTTAAACTTTTCGGCTAAGGCTTATCTTTTAAATCATAGAGACTCGAGAGCTATTCACCCATTGTAACACGCAAATTCGTGTAACCCGGCATTATAGGAATTATGGTGAAACGGAAGCAATATTTTAAAACCTTTTTAAAATCATGAAATAAAATGCATAAAACAAAACTTCAAAATACAACATATTGAATTCGGATCGATCCTTTACAAAATGTTGGAAATAGTAGAAGACTTAAATAATACAAATACAATTATGTGGGTCAAGCCCAAAAACCTCAAATGTAATACTTGTGAAAATCATGCATGCCAACAAAGCTATTATGCAGCATCTTCTCTACTCTCGTGTTCCTACAAAGCTTCCATGGAAAAGATATCTTTAAAGTAGAGAAGTCGTCAATGAATTTGCTCTCAGATTACTTTTTTCCTTAAAATGTTCTTTTTTGTTGGATTTCTATCTATTATTTGTTCGGATTTGAGTATGTTTTGTATTGGTGTCAAATTTTAGTATTGATGTTTTAGTTTTGGATTTGAGTATGTTGTGTTGGATTTCTTCTATATTTTTTTCTCCTTCCTGTAGTTTCTTTTCTCTGCGTAGCACATTGCATTATTTTTATAAGGTTTAACTCACATTAGATTTTTTTCTTTTTCGGTCAGTTTAAACTTTATGTTTATTCCTTTTTTAATGTATCAAGATAATAATAATAATGATCCATTAATATTGGAGTATTTTACTGTACTGTATCCATTATTTTACTGTATGATCCACCAAAATAGCATAAAGCGAACTGATTTAGACCGAATTGACTAAAAAAAATCCAATGTGAGTTTAAACCTAAAATAATTATGCAATATGCTGCACAGGGAAAAGAAACGACAGGAAGGAGAAAAAAATTAGAAAAAATTCAACACAACATACTCAAATCCAAAACTAAAACGTCAATACTAAAATTTGACACCATCACAAAACATACTCAAATCCGAACAAATAACAGATAGAAATCCAACAAAAAAGAACATTTTAAGGAAAAAAGTAATCTGGCAGCAACTTCATTGACGACTTCTCTACTTTAAAGATATCTCTTCCATGGAAGCTTTGTAGGAACATGAGAGCAGAGAATATGAGACTGAGCTTTGAATCTGCTGCATCCCCAAGGTGCCCGCCCGAAAGACGAATGAAACTATATGGTTTGCAGGGAAAGGTCTTTCAACTGCAGGGGATCGACTTGAGAAGGTGACCGAGTTAGGGCACATTGGGCAGTTGTTGTCTTTGGGAATGCTATAACATCCCTAATGGATTCGGTGCCCGCCAAAAGCATCACCAACCTATCTATTCCATAAGCAATGCCTCCTGCCACATTTATACACAATAACTTTGAATAACTGCACCTTAAGTTTGGTTGGTTTTGAATCTCTAAAAATCACGAGGGACGAAGATAACATGAACAATAAATGGTTTTTGGAAACAACATTTTGATATAGTCCTTTATTTACCAGAATATAAAACATTGTCAATGATGAGTTCATTAGCTCCATTGATTTATAATAATTCTCACGTCTCCCAGCAATTGTGTCATAAACTAATAACAATCTTTCAAGTGATTGAATGCAACTAGTCTCTCTCTTTTTTTTTATGAAAAACTTGATACAGAATTTTGAGATTTTATTGGATTTTTTTGGGTTTCTTGTTCTAGGAAATTTGAGATTTTACAAAACTACTTCAAGGTTATAGTGCTCCTAAAAACCAATATTTCTATAATAATACTCCAAGAGAATTTTTAGGATTCTCTGATTTTTTAGGCTGAGATTTTTGAGGCATGTCAGCGATCAATATGCAATCTAGGAGGGAGTATTATAGTAAAAATGTTTAATATCTGAGAGCGCTAGCAATAATGATGTGATCTCGGAGTATTCTTGTAGATTCTTAAATTTCCAAGTACTAGCATGAATATTTCCTTTCTTTCATAGAAATTGGTAGTGAAGAAAATTTGTAGTATACCGTGTGGAGGAGCACCCATATCCAAAGCTTCCAAAAGATATCCAAACTTTGCTTCAGCCTGCATAGAAACAAATTGGGCACATAAACATTTTCATATAGGTTGCACTTAATTCACAAAAAAATCGGGGAAAATGATTTCAAGATTTCATGTGTTTAGCAACTAAAAATATTTTCTTGGGGGGAGTTTGTTTGAACAGCTATAGTTTTCATTTTTTTGTATGTTAAACATTAGATCATAGATATATTCCATAGCTTATTTGAAGCAATCATTAACACCTTAATCTCAAAATTCTGGGGTTTGCTCGATAGGAAATCTTATATTCTACAGTTTTTTTTTAAACAATCTTGTATTCTACATGATCACATGATGATGCATGACCAATTCATACGCATCAGAAAAACAATTTGCAGAAGAGCCTGATAGAAATAAATGATTTCTCACCTCTTCAGGGGAGATGCCAACCATTTCCAATACTTTTTGCTGCACCTCGCGCTTGTGAATTCTCAAACTACCTCCTCCAATCTATTTGAGGTAATATAGTATAAAGAATAAATTCCAATAATTAAGGAAATTCTACGTTTAGTCCCCTGCTTTATGAAATTCCATTGGAGGTCCACATTGGTTTTAAACTTTTTCCAGTTTTAGTCCTCCATATTATTAAATACGGAGTACCAACTAAGGTTCTTAAAATTTTGGAACTTTACTACTTTTATTCCTGTAAATGTTTCCTTTTCAGGAAAGGTTTTGATGGAAAAGAGGACCAAAATTTACAATGCTCACAATTAAAGTGAACCTCCAATGGAATTTCATAAATTAGTGGGCTAAATGTGGATTATCCCCAACATTTTTTGAATTTACTTTATTTAACTATATATTGCTGATGGCTGTTTCTAATGTTGCAGTCATACAAAGAGTTGGTAGTGTATGAAATATGAGTAAAAACTTACCTCAACTCCATTGTAAACCATATCATAAGCTAGGGCACGTGCAGAGGCCAAGTTGTTCATATCTTCAGGGCGTGGAGCCATGAAAGGATGATGCAAGGCCTGAAAAAGAGTAAAAATGTTTGATAGAGATGAAAACATAAGAGTAAATTCCCCTATAGAAAATGTAAAGCTTCATGTGGTCATATCAGTGTTGTCTTATCAATTACTTGCTGTTAGGAACGAAAAGATTAAGTATATGCCTTAAGTCATTTCCTTGATCTATGTGAAAGCTAAAAATCATGTTTTATAACAAGGATGAAAGCTGGGAGCATATTACATACATGGCTGGATATCATAAAATTCAAAAAATTGAAATTATCCAAACCTCAAACCTCTGTTCTTGATCGTTCCACTCGAACATCGGAAAATCAGTCACCCACAGGATTGAATGTCTAGACTACATAACCGAAAAACAAAAACATGGTCAGGGCAAAAGTAAACTGTCATCATATGTATTCTCCAATAGTTATATAATATGAAGTCTGAATTTATATACTGTGACCAGCTTACTTCATCTATTAGACCCAATTCATTGGCAATGTGTATTCTCAAACGGTCCAAAGTCTTATTGACCGATGAATGGTGACCCAATGCAAACAAGATAAGATCATCCACACTCGCAGATAATCTCTTAATTAAATTCTCTTTCTGTGTAATATTAAAGCTTGACACGAGCTGGGGAATCCCTTCGATGTCACCTGCAAGCCATATTAGAAACACGGTCAATGAAAGTAATGGTTAAAATTGTTTTTAAATAACTAAAAAAATATTATATTCAAGAGGTTTTAGCTTTACCGTCTTTTAAAACCTTTAAGAAGGGCAATCCCTTGGCACCGGATTTAATTGCTTCTCTGTAAATGTCACCTTTCTTGAGAGCAGTGTTTGAATAGGTTTTTGCTCCCGATGGAACACATAAAGCTTTGATTATCCCTCCACTTTCCAAAACATCTGTAAAAACCTTGAAGCTGGAGTTCAAGAAAATGTCAGACACCTGCAGGTGCACAAAAAACCCAAAAAAAATATCACTGGCAATTTCAATGCAACATTAAATGAAAAAGAAAAAACAAGTATATATCTCTTGAGTGTATATTGATAGAAATCTCAAAACAAGATTGTTAGTCTTGGGTAGTGGAAATTGAAGTGGAGTATCGGACTAAAAACTATACAAGAAAAGTACAGAGATTTTGGAAAATAATAGCATGAGAAGTCAATCGGAACTTTACAACTTTCAGTTCAAGATCAAAGCGAATATCTGGCCTGTCTGAACCGTATCGATTCATTACTTCATCATATGTCAGTCTTGGAAAAGGATTGGGCAACTGGATACCCTTGATACCTGCAAAAACCTGTAATGGATAATGCCCTCACAGATCATATAAAAGAAATACAAGTGTAAAGAAAAGAAAAGCGGATATGTGATGAAGTTGCTTCAAAACATGACTTTAAACTAATGGCCATATGTAACTAACTTTTCTAATCAATTCTTCGTTGAGCTTCAGCATGTCCTCTAAAGAAGTGAAGGCCATCTCCATATCTAGTTGTGTAAACTCTGGTTGCCTATCGGCTCTCAAATCTTCATCCCTAAAACACCTGCAGCGAAGAATACATTAGAAAACTAATAGCAGGATAATTTCTGACTTATTCACATCTCTAATATTGTATCTGCAAGCATGAGCAAATCAAGAATTTGAAAAACTTATGCAAAGCAAGACAGTGACAATATGATCTCAAAGGTGCATTAAAAAAACAATAAACTAACCTTGCTATCTGATAATATTTGTCAAAACCAGATACCATTAGCATTTGCTTGAAGAGTTGTGGACTTTGAGGCAATGCATAGAATGCTCCTGGCTTTTTATGAAGAAGAAAGTTACCATGTCATGAACACATTCTCAAACCTTCCTTAGTAAATTTCAGCTAAAACAAACTTGCAAATATCTGATAGGGAAGGCAAAGCTTAGATTGCACAGAGGTAGAGCTAAGAAGGTGTCGTTGGTAAGACGTAATGACTAATGAAATACTCTCTCCATCCCGCAAATAACTTTACACTTTAACGTCACAGATTAAAAGAGAAAATTTGGTCGTTCGAATTAGTTTAGAATCGAGGAACATTTTGAGCCACATATTCTTTTCCTAGAAAGGAAATGTGCATGTACAGTTTATTTTGAGATGGTCAAAAAAATAAAGTGTAAACTTCAATCGGGGACGCATAGAGTATAACATAATGAAATCAAATGAAAATTTAAAGAAAATATATGATTGCATTGTAGTAGTGCTTACCAAATGTTATGGAAGAGAAAACATCACTAATACCACCACTATTAATAATCAAATATATTAGATGACACAAGCCATGACGTAATATACTTTACACAATTAACGAGGACTGGAGATAAAGGATAACCATGGGCAGCATAAACAAAAAATGCATAAAAACATCATAAATAAAATAACAATTAAGGGGTGCATAGTACCTGTATTCTAGAAGGCACCAAATAGTCCCGGGCACCTTCAGGAGTAGACCTGGATAGGATTGGCGTCTCAATCTACCTCACAACCATGGGGAAGATTAGGATCGACACAGAGAACAAAGAAAATATAGAAGAGGCATTATATCTTGCATTGGTATAGAGATTCAAATAGAATTCAAGCTCAATACCTCCACAAAACCATGTTCATCCTCCAGGTACCTTCGTATCAATTTCACCACATTATGTCGCAATAATATGTTGGAATTCATCTTCGGACGGCGTAGATCAAGACACCGATACCTATAGTCTATCAATGTAATTAATGCGAGCACATAACACTAACAGTGAAAAGGCTTTAGTTATAGTGGTTTTAAAGATAAGGCACTAGATTATCGGTGACAATTATAAATGGTACTCGTACTACATAGGAAGGATCAAGACAGAAATAATACAAAAAAGATTAAGAAACAAGGTTGTGTTTCCATGCAAACTGCTTTGTTCTTTATAATTGCATTGTTACTCAAGATCATAAAATGCAACTAACTCTTAGATTAGGAAACATCAATTTATTTTGATGTGAATTAAAACAAAAAATACACATGAAAAAGGTGTAAATGTCAATGAAATAAAATAAAATGATGATGAATGATTGAGGAACTGCAACCAAATGGGAGGAGTAAAAGCATTTGAAACATACATTGCTCTAAAAGAGAAAATTTGATATAAAGACACTACAAATTACCGTTGGACATTGAGTGCATGTACGTTATTATAATTAAACAGACTTCATTTCATTACCTCAACCGTATTTCCTCTTTAGCAGAATCTTTTGAATCATCAGAAGTAGTGACCAAGAATGGCAACTTCATTTGTACTGCATTCAACACATGTACATTCCTTGCCGCAACCTGTTCAAGGAAATAGTTTACAATGTTCAGTTATTATCACACACATCATATAGAGCAATTCTTTCTACTCGTTACGGTAGAGGTAAAGTCTGCATACAGCTCGCCCTTCAAACCCTACTCTTGAGCGGGATATACTGAATTTGTTAGACTCGGTTTGGTATCATAAGACTATGTTTGGGTTAAGGAAAATGATAGGAAAAAGAAAAGAAAATGATATGGAAAACAATCTTTCATGTTTGGTTATGGAGGAAAAGAGAAGAAAAGTGGAATGAAAAGAAAAATGAATAGAATTTAAACTAAAAAGGGGAAAAACAAATTTACTCCCAATTTGGTGAGGAAAATGAGAGAAACCCTATTAAGAGCAACCAATTCATTGCTCAGTTTCTCACCTCTCTCCCTTCAATCCCTCTCACTCAATTTCTCCCTCTTCTCAGCCACGTCTTCTCACCAAAACTCATGAAAGAACAATATTTTCTAAACCGATTTCTCTAATAACCAAACAAAATTAGGAATTTGGATTTCCTAAACCCTAAATTATCTAAGGAAGCAAAACAACTACTTAATGAGAATTAACCATCATCAACCTCAAGTGAACCTGAGATTAATACTATGAAGATGGAGCAGTATGACTAACCTCAATCGTGCCAGTTTTCATCTTCTTATTGACAGATTCACCTGGCCGAGGCCGCACAACACCTTCCACGGAGATCACATACTCAAGTCTCAAAGAATTCACAGTTGAATGGGCCTCGGGAAATTCATCTGGAAGTGTAGTAATCTGTAACAAAAAAAACTCTATTTTATCAAGGAGGAAATTTCATTAATGTAATCAAAGCTCTACATGATCAAGATTCAGTCCAATCAACACCTGTACAATCCCAGTATGATCTCTGAGGTTGAAAAAAGTGAGGCCCCCGTGAACCCTATGGAAGGCGACCCACCCGCAAAGCCTGACCCGTTTACCCACATCGGATTCAGACAATTCGCCGCAATATCTCGTGCGGGTGACCCATTTCAGCTGCCCATTGGACTGAATTGGAGGAATCTTGGAATCGGATTCTGCAGGAGAATCTGGAGTCGCAGCAGAGAGTGAGGAAAGGCTGCGTCTTGGGAGAGTTCTGAGAAGGAAGAGGGGACTGATGGGCGAGAGATGTCTGAGAGTGAAGGGTTTGGAACGAAAGGCGATGGCGGGAAGTGAACGGAGAAATATTATGGACATGGCAGCGGGAAGGATGGTGGTATGGCGGCCAACGGGAGTGGCAATTTAGACGGCGGAAGACCGGACGATGCTACTGGAGACCGGAGAAGTTACCCCGGCCCATTTGAGAATTAACTTACAATTTCTGATTTTGTTTTGGTCTCTTTGAAAATAGCTTATTAATGCTTTGAATAAAATTTAAATGTTGCAAATTGATTTTGGTCTAATGCTTTGAATACTTTGTATTCAAGACGAGAATGTTAATCTCTAAAGTTATTCTCAAAGAGACCCTTTATCTCAAAATACGTATTTATATTCTTTTCGTTTGAAAGTTATTTTCCCGTTGCGTGTTATAATATTTTATCAAACTTAGTTTCTAATCATTTTAATATTTTAAATAAAAAACATTGTGAAATTAAAAAATAAAAATTACGTACGTATTTAAAAACTAAATTAACAGATCTACAAAATTAGAGATGATGTTGACAAATTTTTTATTTTAAGACCATGTTCATTTCATAGACTTTAGTGTATTTGTAGCATAAAAAGTGATCATTTTACAAAAAACAAATCCACATACAATCTCATAAAAAATGTGAGAAGGTTCACATTTATATATGGAACTTAGGACTATGTAAAAATTACTCCGGTATATTAGATACTGATTCAAAAATAATTCTATTAGATGTATATTGTAAAATACTTTCAAACTATTGTTTTACCTCACTAATATAACACGTAACTTCTATTTAAAGTAAACTTCTTATGAATGATCTAAAAAAATATGAGGGCATTGATGTTCTTAGCACAATTCGCAAAACATTGGTGTCATTTTTTGTGCCTATTTGTATAAGAAAGAATGCATTCAACATGTATCCATCCTCACAAACCGCATGCTCATCAACATATACCAAATCCACAATAAGAGAACGGTAATCTTACTGGGTAAAGAAAAATCCGGTGTGTAATGTCCCAAACAACACACATCTCGTGTAACAATGACCCGGACAATCTCATTTTTCATGTAGCGTGTGACTCTGTTTATCGAAGTTTTACATACTTTTGGGACAAAAAAGTCTGCGTACACACACCCTCCCCAGACCCAAATCCGGTGGGTTTCAACTGGGTTCTTGTGGTTGCTGGGACAAAAAGAGTGCAAAAAGTGAATACTCCATATAAAGTGACCACTTTCATCGTACCCTATGAGATATCTGTATGTAGGTCAAGAGTCTCTTTAGGGCATTGCCACTGTCTATGGCCTCTCTGGCTCGGTCCAGGGCCGTGGACACATCTTCCGCGCCCTCGCATCCTAGGAAATGATCAGCAATTCCAGCATTTAACACAATCCGATCATATGCTGGACCTTTCTCTCCGCGCAAGGCAGCTAAACCCAATTCTATATTCCTTGCAACCTGAGATGTTTTATAATAAAAATGTTATTCCTTGCAACAAACTTTGTTTAAGTAACTATGATCGATTAAGTGTTTGGCAGACCATTTCGGGGGGGAATTTTCATAAAACCCAAAAATCTCAAGTTAAAAAAACTCAATGTATGTCTTCCAAGAAATAAAGGGTTGTATTTAACAGCTTTACTCCAAACACTGAATCAGAATGATATAAAGCATGCTTTCAAATTTCTTACACAAGCACTTCCTATGTGCTATGGATTATAGGCGCGAGGAAATAAAAAACTCTATAGAGTAATAAGTCTATTCAGATAAGCATAATTCAAAATGGGAAGAATGCATATTGAGCCATACCGATCTATCTGTTCTGGGAGTGTCAGTGGGTGCAAAGCCGTAATCCTCTGCATTCACCACACAGTTAAAGCTCTCACGTGACATGCCTGCAACGATAACAAAGCATGAACTCTAATTTCATTTTTATATTAGGGTATGTTTGGATCGTGGAATATGCTAGGGAAAGAGAGAAAAAGATACGGAAAGTTATTATCTTATACATTTGGTTTAGCCGCAAAATATGAAGTGCAAAGGAAAATGAAATGCCATTAAGTTTATAGAGTACTAAAATTTGCATATATTTAGATTTTTAAGTCATTATATAATAGAGTCCTTACCTATTGGTTATCAAATTACATCTAGAATGCATTTATTGAGTCCTTACCTATCTTTTATTTTCCCTCACTTATTGTTCCTTTCAATTTTACTCAAATTTCCCCTTCCTTTCACATTTTCCTTGTATTTTTGGAATCCAAATTGATCATTAAAAAACTAGGAGAGTAAATAGGTAAAGTTAGTAACAAGTCCATACCATCTGCTGCATTAGCAGGTGTCGTATTTACTGAATGATATCCAGAACAGTAATTTACTGGCAGGCCTTTTGATGCATTCATTGATCGTGATTTGGTGGTCATGGAAAGTGCACCTTCCTCGCCCTGCATATCGAACCATCACTATAATTTAGGTACTTGGTTATGGCCAGATGCGTTTNGGGGGGGGATTACGCATTAGGACAGTTACATACTTTCACCACCAAACCAGAATGAACACCTCTCCTCCTCATAAGCATTAAAAGCGGCTCTTCATAACCATCATGATAGAAGCCTGCAACAATTGCTTCCTTCCCTCGTGCCTACGAAAACTCAGAAGGTAAATCACATTAGAAAAATCTTATGAGAGTTTCAAATTCATGAAGTAACCAATAACTCCTAATGACAATCGATATGATCGTTTTGGAATGGGCAATCTCACAACCTAAATCTATTTACAGTTTTACACATCCATAATTCCATTCACATGGAGGCTTTATAAGTTAAAAAACTGGTGGGGGTGTAAAAACCATTAGAGCGTCCCTACTAATTCCCTTCCATATCATCACTTTCCAATGTCACATCATTTCCCCCTTTCATTTCCCTTAACGCACTCTAATCATTCCTCTCATTCTTTTTTTCTTCTCTTATATGTGGGCCCCCTTTTATTTCCCTTAACCCACTCTGTTCATACTTTTTTACCATTTTATTTTTCAACTTTATATTATTTTTTCTTAAAAACAACTCTATATTACTCGTACGGAGTATTTAATTTCATTCTAACTAATTTATTTATTTCTTCTTTTAAGCAAAATTTATTTCTAATTTTATTTTATATTTTCTATTTTACAAACATTTATAAACAAAAACTTTATTTTTATATAATCTACGAGTAATTTTTATTAAAATAAATAGATAAAAAAGAGTATTAAATTTTCATATGGTTGTTGGAAGCCAACGGTTATGTTCAATTTTTTTTATTTCAAATGGTCAAACCCAAAAATAATAAGTTTGAATGTTGAAAATGGTCAAAAGAGCACTATTTTTATGTGGGTGTTGGAAGCCAAAAGTGTTTTTAAAAAACAGAGAAGGTGATTTTTTTAATTTCTTAATTTCTAATGGTCTAAACCCAAAAAAAACCAAGTAGACTGATCATTTAGTTCTCTCTCAGGGGAGCAATATGAAATATTTGCACTAAATAGCACTAAAACTTAAGTCATTTCCCTAAATAGCACTTAAACTGTTTTATTCCCTAAATAGCACTTAATAATGTCCATAATGGCAAATATTTACTTGAATAATGACTAATGCATAATGACTAAAAGTGCTACATTAGGAAAAAACACACGTGATGCTATTTAGGGAAAGTCATTATGTTTTAGTGTTATTTAAGTAAATTCCCCGGAGCAATATTCCCCCACTTCAGCCCCCCCCCCCCTCTAACCATTCCTCCCCCATTTGCTTGGTGCCAACTAAGCAATTCCTCAAAGCTACAATTTCTATAAGCAAAAGCAATGTATATAAAAGTGATAATTCAGATTCATCTTACCCTTACTAATTGTTGAACCTTTTCTGCAGTTGCCAATGGTGGACGCTTCTTTATATGCTCCCTCAGCCCAACCAAAGAATATCTGTGACAGTAACAATATTATTAGGAATTTAAAAATCAAGAAAAAAAACTATGAGATTCACATCTAAACAGTTCAACCAAATCAGTACAATTTCCATGTTGAAAGAGAAAAGGAAAAGATTGATGAGTAGTAACATGTAAAATTTACGCACAAAGATGGATGAGCCTCACGCTGACTGACATAAGCAAAGCCAATCTCTTCATCCTGGAAACAACTTTGATGTATTAAACATGTGGGACTGAATTTTTACATTACGAGAAGGGTGGAAAGGGAGGAGAATTCCAGAAGGGTTGGACTGTTGGAGGACCTCTAGAATCTTTTTAGCTTGAAGTGGTGATAACTGTGTATATGCACCCATGAAGTTTAACATTTGCTCTTCGGTGACACCTCCCTGAACATAGAAACTGCCTTCAGGTTGTAAAATAATTGATATAAACCCCTAAGATAACTACATCTAAAACTTTAGACAGTACAATACCCCCCTCTATCTCAAAATAGACTTCCAACTTTCTTTTTTAGGTTGTCCCAAAATAGACATCTCATTTCCTATGAGGAAATAAGTGTTTGGTTCCTTTTGTTTCTTTTATTTCAAAATAAATCTCAACCACAAATCTTTTTTCTTAATTTGCATGCCAAAAGTAAATGAGAAGTTTATTTTGGAACGGAGAGAGTATATTGAAGCAGTGAGACTATAGTGTAGAGATAATTATAAACTTGATGTCAGCTCCATATTTCCAAAAAATTATTAATCTGTTTATTAAGCTAGTTCCAAGTGGCTTCCAACAAATCTTGAGGGACACTTTAATTATTCGTATCAGTTATAGTAAGAACATGAATAAGAGACAAACTATATACGGAGTATAAGTGTAGCATATTATTTAAAGAAAAAATACCTTTGGTGGCATCCAATCCACACCATGAAGCAAGCAAGATTCACCATAGCAGGATCTAACAGCAGCAACAAATAAAGTGCTTCTGAAGTATCGGGTGTTTCCATCATAAGGTTCACCATAATGGGTCAATGATTTAACATCAGCAACTGGCACAGGGCCTGGATATTTTTACAATGAATGAAATTCAGTCTCTGTTTGGTAGCCATGATCAGTAATTCTACGTATTTTCTATTTTGCTTCTGTGAAGAATATGTGGCTTTTGGTCTACTTATTTGGCTGAAACGGATGTTACTAAACACTTTTTCTTTCAGAAAACCTAAAAGAATCAGATTCAGCAGTTTCAGTCAGACTAGCCATACCAAAAAGAACCTAGATGGACATTATTCATGACAACGACCAAGACTCAAGTATGAAGCCAATACCAACTCCTTGATACAGAAAGGCATTACCTAGTTCATCATCAAATGCAAGACAATATGCTTTAAGCTCACGATCAGACTCCCTGTTCATACGTTGTCCTATCAGAAATGCTGAAAGCAACGTCTCACTCACACCAGACAATGTGCCATCTTCTAATCGTTGTGGAATAACATCTTTTAGAACACCCTGAACCTCCTCATATCCAAGATGACCTCCAGCCAAAACTTCTCTCAAGGCACCCACAAGTCGCATCTCAGAGGTGTTATTCCCAACAAACTGAGGGCCTATGGAGCTGCCGATCCCCATCAAGGAGCCTTCCGGATCAGCTATAAAAATTATGTCTGGAGGGAGAACACGAACCAACTCAGGCCAAAAAACATCCATAGCTCGCCTTTCCCCATCACTCCATTGTGTTGCCACTGGAAATGCATTTGCTCTGATAGTCATTCCAGCAAAGAACGCCCCGAGTTGTGCTTTTGACACTGTCTCTTCATCTTTCAGCTCTCCCTTAGCTACCATTTTAAAACTAATAACTACTTCAAAAACTAATTTTCCATGATCTATAATAATTTCTCTACTACTACGTATATATTTAAGGCAGCATAAAGGATAAATTATTCATACATTCCAAAGACAAGGCGTGTAGTTAGAAAATTTAAATCATCAGTGAATATATATGAAGTAACTAAAGTCAACCGTAATATAAAATCAAAGGTACCAGATTTCAGAATGGTTTGTAAGACTTTGAACGCTTGCTCTTCGTTGAGAGGTCTGGTTTGGGTCGGGCCGGTGCAGACCTTAGCCTGAGCATCCAAAACGGTCTGATTCGGCTTAGGAAAACTGGAATCCCGATATGAAGTCGAGATTGCCGGATTCTTCAGCTTCAACTCGAAAGGATCCAATTCCTCCACTGCAGCGCAACTCTGAATGGCTTTGACGGCGAACGACAACCGACTCCTTCTGCCGGCAGCCGGGAGACGGACGTGAACGGAGGACCGGTGGCGGAAGCGCCTGGATTTGAAGGCGGCGATGGAAGGAAGTGATGACGCGCCGGGATTTCGAACTACGGCTTCCATGGCTGTCCCGGATCTCCCCTTCCGATAAGCGGCTTCTCCAGTGTTCTTTGACTTCGTTTGGCCCGGGGAGATGGTGACGCGCACGTGGAATCGATCTAATGGAATTGCACACGTGGAAAATTTGAACCAATCAAAAACATCTTAGTCAGTGTGTGGTAAGTGAGTGGAGTGGCATGCTATGTTACACTTTTTAATCTTTTTTTATGTATTTTAATTATTAAAAAATATTTTATTTATCTTTTTTTTACAAAAATAGATAGGCATACTCTATTAAAAAGCAAAGCTGTTTTTTATACAAATTAAAAAATTAAAAAAGAAAAACAAAAAGAAAAAAATGTGCCTCGCACTTTACTCGCAAGTCAAGTAAGAAATAGTTATCATGCCATGGTTTTGGAGGAATACTGCTGAGTTGGCAGGGCGAGGCACTCACAACCCTCGCCGCTGCATATGCTCTAATACAGTCATCTCGTATCTGTGAAATTGCACCAGTAACAAAACACCACCCGTTACATCAGAAACGGATATTTTTAAAAAAAAAAAAAAAGTCTTATCCCAAACAAAGCTAATAGCCAAGTTTCATTCCTATCATGTCTTAAAATTTTCCTTCACTTTCTGTTTATTACGAGTATATTTGATCGATTTTATTTTCAATTCAATTTATTTGATTGTAGTGTAAAATTTAAAAATAAAATTTATATATTTAAAAGCTACATCAAAATCTCTATAAAACAAGATGTGACAAAATTATATTATTTTATCAAATAACTAACGGAAATAGATAAAGAAAGTGATTAAAGTTTGACCGTGTGAATAGTAACTGAGAAAAACGTTTTAGGAAGGAAGTATCAAGTAAAAGATAGAATGAAAAAAATGATTTTCGAAGAAAAAAAATAGAATGAGAAGATAATTTGAAATAGAAGAAGTACATTCAAAGATAACCGTTTTCTCTAATGTGATCCTCTTAGGGTATCGTGTGGCTTGTTATGAGGGATCTTATCGAATGAGGGTTTATCCTTTTTTAGGAACTTACCTATATAGCAACTAAAGCATAATGATTTTTTCTAAATAGCATTAAATATGTTTTTTTCGTAATGTAGCACTTTTAGTCATTATTCAAGTAAATATTAGCTATCACTGGATATTATTCCTCTTTCTAGATATTATTAAGTTTTAGTTAGGGAATAAAATAATTTAACTACTATTTAGAGAAATGAATTAAATTTTAGTGTTATTTAGTGCAAATATTCCATCCTTTTTTAATGAGCGAATATCAAAAGTTTGGAGTTCGGACACAAATATTTTATATTTAATGTCTCTGGATGCATAGACATTAAATGTCATATCTTTGTATAACCTTTAGAGAGTATTTAGTGTCAAATATTTGGTGTTTACTAACACTACCTAATTTTTATTGATTGTCTACTCCATATTAACGAAGAAAATCACATGAACAATCTCGTACTTTATACATATAGAAATCATAAAGCTACAGATAGATGAAAATCACACAAATTGTGTTAGAATTTAAATCTGAGACCTTATATTCAGTTATCTCCCTAAGAATCATTTGAACAACCCAAACATGTTATCAATTAAGGAGTACATGACATTTCAAAAAAAAAAAATAGAGTACGTGATACTTCATAGTCTCGTCAATCATATCAAGTTTGGATTCATTACTGTAATATCTTATTTGAGTTATTTCAATTTCAAATTTGTTATGACTATTTTAGATTCTAAGTATTATCGTGCTTGGGTTTTTTGGGCGTGAGTCAATTCAAATTCAAGTTAATAAATGTTTCTTCAATGTTCATGGAGTAATGTTAGAGTCACAAACAAAATAGTCACAAAATGCACAAATTTATTATTTGTAGTTTTTATTTTGTAATTACTTGGGACGATTATTTCAATCCATTATTTTACATATATGAGAAGTTTGTAAATTTTATGAATATTTTATTTGCGACTCTAGCATTATTCATGTTCATGATTCACTCCGCAAAAGGCGCAAATTATACAGAATACTCTCCATTTTGGGGCTTTTCTAATTAAGTTAACAAAATGCACGAGATGAATACATAATTAGTTGAGAAATCATGGATAATGTTGAACCCTAAGCTGATGAAATGTAATAAAAGCTCGTCTGACCATTTTGATCAATCTTTGTTGCGCATAATGGATTTATACAGCTTCTGGGGCAAAATAGTCCCAAGAAAATTCAGGAAAAAAGGGTAATGTGGCAGCATCTTTCTCCATGCTTATAGCAATATGCTGAAGTCCCCAACTTCATTGATGACTTTCTCTACCTTAAGGAGCATATCTGTACAAGTTATGTAGTACACATTAAAAAAAAAAAAGGAATCATAGGGTAGATTAGCACCTTCCCAGTGTGGGGGTGCCCCAGGAGAGAGGGACTTAAATGCTTAAAAGCCTTTTTTAAAGGCTAAACAATATTCTGTCTCCAAATAGGATACAAACAACAAAGAAACTTGTTGTGAGGCATATTCCAAATAGCAATATTCTCATAAAATGTACCTTGAAAGGAGGAATCTTCCATATATTTCTGCAACAATATACAAAGAGAGAACATTGTGCTTGTTAATACAGTTAGGTTCTGCATGTTCAGAAATCAACTACGGAGTACAACTGAGAGAAAAAGAACTAATAAATAGTACCGCGATTTGGGCTTTTAGATCCAAGTCTTGTGATGCAGATGGTTGTGCTGTAACCGGTACAGTTCAGTCAAAAGGGATATCCAGACACACGGAGATGAAACATATTTATGTTCAATTAAGGTTGAAGGAGATACATGCCTTGTTCATCAATGGCAGGGCCACAGCTCTTCAGGAACGAAGTGAAGCTGGGTGGAAAAGATGAGAGAACTTCCTCAACTTCACGCTGCAGTCTCATATCCTGTGGTGGATTTGAATCTTGAGAAACTACATAGCTCTTGCTCGCCTGTATCTCATAGGTACCTTCTGATGTTGAAGGCGTTCGTTCTTTGATAACCCTGAGTGTGCACAACAGCATTCAATAGATTCAATCTTATAGGCTCTGCCACTTCCATTTAACTCTCGTTAAATTATACCGATATTTATTTCCGAAAAGAAATGATCGATAAAGGAGTAAGAATTACTGCTATATTGACAACCTGTGTGATGCTTCATCAGTAGGGATGAACTCAGATTGAGATGAGATTCCAGAAGCAACTGGAGGACATAATAGAAGTGGAATAGACTTAACATCATCCAAGCTTTCCTAGAAATAGGAATAGAGTAAGAACTTTGTTTCTTAAAATTCGAGTATAAGGGATTGGCATTAGAGGAATAGAAATTAATATAATGACAGCTCGATCATTGCACCTTCAAGTCAGTCATAAACTTTTCTACTTCATAGATCGTCAAAAACCGTAAGCCAAATTTCTGAATCTGCAATCACCGAAACAATATACTGTGACAGATTAGTATTGCACTAAAATTTGGACTCAATGTCATGAACCCCAACTCATGCCATTGGATCAAAGTTGCAGGCGCAAACATATTTGTTTTTTAAGAAAAGCATAACAGAACATTGATAGTGGCAAAATAAGTGAATTTTCCACTCCATATTATTGTATTAAATTCCTATAACAACACGAAGCTGTTCAAGATGCGTAGAAGACGGTTTAATCTAATTGTTTGCATTGTTCCTCAAAAATGAGTATGTTCGGAAACTCCAACAAAAAAATTAGACAAGATTCTAAAAGGTATAGATCCTTGCCTGGCCTGCACCATCCTTATAGCTAAAGAAGACTGATCTTGTTCCTCTTGAAGGGAATCCAGATACGCATGAGACCTGAGGCCAAGCGTATTGCAGCCGCGAAATGTAGTGCTCTTCCTGCAGCACCCTCAAGTATTACAGACATTTGAAACCCTAAAAGCATAATTTAGCCCCAATTCGAGGTTCTCAACATAGATCAGAGAAACGTATTTTAGGCAAATCTGGACAATCGGATAGAGCAAATCTAACTTGTTTCATCTACAATTTGGCAGTGAACGTCACATGACTATCATCCATGGATTATTATTATAACAAAAGCTGAAACGGAAAAACATGAATGATCGATCGGAGAAGAACAAGTTCAAATCAAGCACCAGCAACGTTCTATTTTATGAAGTTCGGATTAATGTTATATATCGAGGAGAGTATACTTACGAGGGTTTTGGAGCCGATAGAGACAACGAGGATCAGATCAATAAGATCGCCGTCGCGAACGGCCAGTAGTTTGAGAGAGGCGGAGGCGGAGGTGTAGGGTGAGGTGGAGATCCATTTGCCGCCTCTCCGCGCCTTCCGCGTATTGGCCGAGTGAGGTACCAGAGAAGGATGAGACGCGTGAGGAGACGAAGGAAACACCACGAAGCGAGCATACTGAACATCCCACTGGCCGTAGACGGAGCTGAGATCGTTCGATGACGGCGGCTGCTCCGTCGCTAACCCTTCACCCGCCATTTTTTTTCAAAATTTTCTGCTCTTCAAAATTGCTCTTCCCTTCACCCGTTTAGCGCATGGGCGGCTCCGTTTGCCAACACAGGATACCTTAATGGACGAAGGAAATGATTTTTTTAACACTAATACCCCTTGTGCAATACTAGAGGTATATTTTTAAGAGTGGTTCAGTGGTCATTAGATTTCAGTGGTCACGGAAGTCACTGTCTCCCTACGATAATCCGTTCGTAAAATTTATAATTCTTACCTCTCTTAACTCCGAGTAAACCTCTCTGCCCAGTCCCGACTCCAATTCTTCTCCCCACCTATGTCAATTGCACCCTGCAAGTATAGTTGACTTTAAAGTCTAAAATTTTGACCTCAAAGTCCACTAAAATTGCGGGCTGTAATTGACGTAGGTGGGGTGAGTTCGGGTCGAGACTGGACATGGGGGGTTACCAGGGGGTTAGGAAGGATATGAATCATCAATTTTACGACTGGAGCATCGTAGGTATTTGAATCGGGACAGTGGCTTCCATGACCACTAAAACCCAGTGGCCACGGGACCGGGCCGATATTTTTAATTGAAGTGTCAGTCATTTGCCGATAAGACCTTAATATTTAAAATCTAGTGTCAGTCATTTCCCAATAAGATCTTGTGCACTGAAGGTATTTTGGCCTTTTGATTTTATAAGAACACAAATAGAATATTTTTTACATGGATTGAATTACAATGCTATGTACATACATGATACATATCAAATAATTTTTCTTTTACATTTTTATCTACATAATTAATAACACTACCTAAATCACTATGCTCTAATGTTTGTTTCATTTTAGATTTCTAAATTTATTTTCTATACAATTTCATTTTAGGTTTCTCTTTGAGATCTTTTAAATGACAAAAAATATATCTAAATAACAACATTGTTTGTAAATAGAAACTAATTAAATTAAAACTGTCATCACACTTTAATAATAGTACTCCATAATACACTCATTAATAATACCATACTCTAATCAAAAAAGGCTAAATCTTTTTAAGTTAACATTTCCCACAAAATTCGAATATATTACTAATAAAAAAAGATCAAATATAAATAGGACTTGTTCCTTGGATGATTGCTAGCCTTTGTAAAAATGTGTTGAACTCCTCATCTGTTGACACCATACTTACCCTTGCAAACATATTGTCAACTCCAAATCTTGTCCCACTCCTAGCAAGAATCCTCTGTTCCTTCAGAAGCTCCGCGCAGTCCATTCCACCCTCGTTGCTCGTCATCCGAATCCACGCAAAAGCTGTTTTACAAAATAAATTATTCAAAAAATTCAAAAAAAAAAATCAAATGAATTTTTTTTAGATTTCAAAAGTTTCGAGAAAAGCGGGACATGCCTGGGAGAGTGTCTGTCATGTCTTTGGCGAAATGACAGTACTGGGTGGGGTATTTCTGGAGAGTGAAGAGATTGCCAGCCTTGACAAGCTGGGAAAGCCTTTGCCATCTTTCCCTCAAGATATTCCTACTAAAAGAAAAGAAATCTTCTTCTTCGTCATCTTCATCTTCATCTTCAAAGCCCTCCTCAGCACCATGGCTGCAGCAGCTATCAGAAACCACCCCAAGAATCTTGGCTGCTCTCAGCTGCGAATCCTTCGACACTCCAATGGTGCTCACCTCCATGTACTTTATCATCTTCTTCGCAACTTCTTTATCCCTCACCAATGCCCATCTGCATTCACAACTCAATACCCATCACCACCACCACGTGTTACAGAATCATCATCAACAACAAAAACAACGCGCTTTCAGTGTTTTTATACCAAAATAAGACGATTCTTGGGGATGACAAAAAGTAAGAAAAACGTCAACTATAACGTGTCGAAAACGAAGAGGTTACCCGATTCTTGAACCGGCATGGCCAGTGCACTTGGAGAAGGTGAAGAGCATGAGGTCATGGTCAGCAGCAGAGGAAATGGCAGTGTAGTTTGGCCAGTAATAGGCCAAGTCATATATGACAGTTCCTTGAGGCTTGTTAACCACAGGCTCTCTGATAGCCCCATCTGGGTTGTTTGGTGTGGTTACCAGCTCTATGTATGGTTCATCCCTATCATATTTCCTTGCATCTCCTCCCCATTTGTAGCTCCTTGATCTCACTATGTCCGCCACCTCCGGATATGACTGCACCCAATTATTATCGTTATTATTATTATTATACTCCATCTGTCCCAAATTATTTGTATTCCCGAAGCAAAATATCAAGTTTTTTCAATTCATTTTATTTACATATTGGTAAAGAAATAAAAAATAAAATTTACATATAAAAAAAACTACATGAAAAGTTCTTCAAAATAAGAGGTGTCAAGAATATTTTATTTTATTAAATAATCAATGAAAACGTCAAAATAAACAAAAGTTCTCGACACGAAAAAGCAAAATGTTGTGAATATTTAGAGACGGAAGGAGTATCAATTTTCAGTAAAATCTCACAAAAAGTAAGGTCTGAGGGACAACTAAAAATCTCGGAAGCAGAGAGGTCGTTTCTAGAAGACTGGTGTGAATTGACTATTTAGCCCTAACGACTAACGATTAAGGATCGGGACAACTAAAAATCTCGAGTACCAATTTACCATACCAGCGGCAAAAGAGGAAAAAGAGTTACTCGTAGGAGTCGTAGCCTAGGTAAAAACATAACAGTAGCAATGTACCATTGTGCGGTTAATAAGTACTCTCCACTATGTAACTTTTTTTTTACTTTGTGCGGTTACATTGAGTAATATTTGCTCGGTTTCAAAATATTTTACACTTTTTACAAAACAACGTACTAGGGTACTACGTATCTCTTATCATTAATGAAGATTCCCAAATAGTAACTTATTTATCATTTAAGTCATTTTAGTTTCATAAAAAAATATTTGATTTATAAATAAGTTATAAATTAAAAATTATTTATCAGTAATAAGCAATAAACACCAGCATACAGGAACACCCTCAATATTTAGGGTTTATCATACCCACTTTTGTGGACACATCCTTAATCACGAGTGTTAAAATTACTCAGGGTCCGTTTGGTATACGAAATTGACGGAATTGGAATTGAATTAGAATTGGAATTCTATTGGTTTCAATTCCATAGAATTGAATTCTACCAATTTCTATTCATTTTTTGCATTATCAATTCCAAATCCACATAATTTTTCTACTACCAAATATTAGAATTGGAATTGAAGTCCTCAATTCCAATTCCATAATTTGAATTCCCTATACCAAATGGAGCCTCAAAGACAATTTTTTTAATTCATGTTATTTTAAAGATTAACGTAAAACAAAAAAATAGAATTTACATACTCCGTATTTAAAAAATTAAGTCGGAAGTTTTCAAAGCAAAAAAGTGATAAATACGGAGTACTTCACCTGATATGATTGTAATAAGTTCTGATATAAACTGGTCAGAATGAATTTCTTTTAAAAATTATTTCTAATCTGATCTAGTTTGATCTGATTTGCATATGAATAAGTAATAATGTGTAAAAGGTATGAAAAAACAAATATTTATGTGAATTTAAAATATTCAAAATTGACATTCTTCTCGGAAAGGGATATGTTAGGGGAATAGGGGGGGAGGGAGAGATATGACTGAAAACAGACCAAATGAAACCAGTGAGTGATAGTGCAAGAAAATCTGAACCAGAGATTTTAATTTTTTCAACCCATTATCATCACGATGGGACAGCCACAGCGATTGGATATGAAAGGATCTCAAAGACTTCTTTTCTTTCTTTCATTACAAATTCAGGTTCTTTTTTTTTTTTTTTGTTTTAAATAAAAAAAGACTGGCAAAAATTTCTTACTTTTTAAAATTATTTTATTTATAAATTGGTATCTCAAGAAGATATAAAAATTATATATTACGGAGTAATAAATTATGTCAAAAGTTCTACAAAACAAGAGGTAACAAGAACATTTTATTTTATCAAATAATTAATGAAATTGCATAAACAAATAAAAATTATCGAGAGAAGAAAAAAATTATAATCTATTCAAGAATGGAGGGAGTACATCTTTTTTTAATTTTTGATGCTTTTTAAATATTGTGAAATTGAAATATACGGAATAAATTTTATTCAAAAAAAAAGGGAAGAAGTATTTGTCAATTCAATAAGATACACCCTTCACCCTATCCCTTGAGTTTTCTAATCACACTTCATACCTTTTGACATGTGGTTTTAGTTGACAAGATTTTGCAAAACAAAAAAAAACTACAAATTCTATCCTCCCTCTTAGAAAAAAATATCACAATTAATTATTTAAAAATCTCATAAATTTTTATTTATTTATACGTCTTTATTCATAATTTGATATAACAAAATGTGTTCGTAAATTTTACAATTAAAACTTTTAAGACGAAATATTATCAGAATTCTTTTTTAACATATGCTTCCGTTTGGTATTCAATTTTTTTAATGCGTCAATATAGTCATAATGATCATTTAAAAAAGAATGAAATGGAGTAAGGAGGTGTGAGAGAGCTGACCGAATAGTACGGGGCAGCACAAACAACGTTGACGGGCAGGTCGGCGTCGGGCGGGGAGAGGGCGTAGAGAGCGGCCTGAATAAGCTGGCTCGACCCCGTCCCCACCACCACGTAATGCTCCTCCTCCACCGCGTTGCCGACGACGCCGTGGAGCCGCCGGATCTCTTTTTCGAGCTCCGGCTCCAAGAACCAACAAATGCTCTTTGTATTTGAATAGTAGCTCATTGACTGTGCCCCTGTGAATGCTATGGTGCCCTTTTCACTCATCTTTTCCCAATATGCCCCGAACATTGTTGGATCTCCCCTGCAATCACACATATACATATTCCTATTAAGTTATTCGATTTATTATTCACACGGTCAAATTATATTCATGTTTTTTTGACGATTTGGTAAAATAAAGTAATTAAATTCATTTTTGTTGATTGTGGTCAATATTTTAAAATATTGACTAGAAAAAAATAGTGAATTGAAAGAAATCTAAAATTTTATTTTTATTTGAGTGGGGTTCCCATTATCTTGGAACCTCATGTCATGGGATGACCCGGAGAGCGCTCCGGTGCCCCGTTCGTAAAATTGATGGTTCCTACCCTCTCACTCCGCCCCGACCCGAACGCACCCCCACCCCCTTCAATTTGCACACCACAAGTTAATTTTGACTTTGGAGTCAAATTTTGACTTTGGACTCCAAAGTCAAAATTAACTTGTGGGGCTTTCAAAAAAAAGTTAACTTGTGGGGTGCAATTAAAGATTAGGGAGTGTATTCAGGTCGGGGCGGGGTGGAGTTTACCGGGAGTTAGGGAGGATAGGAACCATCAATTTTACGAAGGTAGTATTTATTTTTTTTGATGTATCTGACACCAAATTTCCAGACTGCACTGAGAGTTTCATGTATAGTTTTTTTTACTCACCGCAACAAAAAGTTAAACCAGTGGAGTCAAAATGATATGATACTAAAAATCTTATTTTCAATTAGTACAAAATAATTATACTCTCAAAATGATTTGATTAAATATATTTTGTGGAGATCTATTATAAATTTATTTTATTGTATAAATATGCATTACAAATTTCAGGTTATTGATATTTAAAATATGTTAGATTAAAAAAGTTAAATTGAACAGATAATAAGAGAAGAAGAGGGTTTTTTTTGTCTAAAATAATCTTCTTATGTGAGCCAAGCCATTGACATTAAAAAAAGAGGGATAAGAACAAAGTAAAGTTGGTGAAAATAGTTGTATGCTACTATGTCTATCATTATTATAAGAATCCACAAGACTTTTTAAAATAAATAAATTAATCAAAACTTTAAACTTTATTGTTATTTTCTAAACACATGTTATCTATGGAATAACTACTTGTGGTCAAGTGATATCACTGTGAATCTCTCAAATACTCCGGTAAGAAATTATAATTTCAAATCTAAAGTTAATAGTAAGATAAAAAATTCCGTATATGAAATAACTAAAAGATTTATTTCTCCAAAAAGAGTGTTTATAATAATTAATCAAATAAAACTTATATAGTATATTTATTTAAAAAAAATAATTTTATCAACTAAATATGAAATATAATTTTTATTTAATTATTAATCGTGTGTTCCATTGAATTTTAGAAAAAGGCCAAATGATACTTTATTTTGTTTATCCTTTCGTTTCTGTAATTCATAATTTCTCTCTTTGAAAAGAAAAAATTCGATTACTTTCAGCCCAAAAAAACTAAACTATTAAAAAAAATATTAGATCTAAGGTCTATTTAAAAAATTCTAAAATATATATCCAGAGTAATAAATTACCGAGTATTATACAAATACTCGGTACATATTTATTTATTTATTAAAAATTTATTAATTTGATTATATGAGAAAATATATATCACATCTTAAATATCACCTATAAAAACACTACTCTACCTGGTGTGTGCATTTTTGTGATGGACATCATAATTCTAGATGATCACTATAATACTCCCTCCGTCTCAAAATATTTACAACATTTGCTTTTTCAGTAATCGCGGGAACTTTTATTTATTTCTATGTTTTCGTTGGTTATTTGATAAAATAAAATATTCTTGACACATCTTATTTCGAAGAGCTTTTCATGTAGTTTTTTGATATGTAAATTTTATTTTTTATTTATATAGCAATATGTAAATAAAATAAATTAAAAAAATTTGATATTTTACCTCGGGAATACAAGTGTAGCATATATTTAGGGACGGAGGGAGTACAAAGTTTTTAAAGTAAAATAATGACAGGGGAAATCTAGGGAGATTTTGGTCTTATTTTTAACCTATAACTTTTTTACCTTGAAATCTAATGGCTTTAGACTTTAGGTTGTTTTATTTGGAAAGAGCTTTAATGGTACTCCATATAAGGTAAAAAAATAACTTTTTTACCTTGAAAATCTAATGCTTTATTCATTACTAAATCTAGTGGCACACAAAAATTGGTTCCGTTCAATTTTTATCAGTAAATCTAAGGCTCCGTTCCGTTCAACTTATTTTTTCTGATCTGATCTGATTCTAATAAGCTCTGATCTGATCTGGTCTGATCTGATCTGATTGGATCTGATCTGATCTGATCTGATTAGATCTAATCTGATTGGATCTGATCAGATCTGATTGGATCTGATCTGATCTGATTGGATCTGATCTGGTCTGGTCTGATCTGGTCTGATCTGATTAATTATGATTTAATTTAAAATTTCAAATCAATAATTTAATTTGACTTTATAATAACGTTTGAAAATTGTAATGATAATTCATATTATAATATAATCAATATTTTTTATTTAATGATTATTTTTTAATAAAATAAAAATAGTTAATATATATTAGAATAATCATTCATATTATAATGTAATAATTTTTTTTATGATAATTTTTTTGTAAAATTAGATTTATACATTAGAATAAATATTTAATTTAGATATACATTAAAAAGTAATTAAATTTAGATAATCAATATATAGAAGAGATAGTATTTTTATTAAAATATCTCATCCTTATAAAAGATCAAAAGTTTAGAAACTCAAACTACAAGTAGCAATAAAAATATATTTTAAAAGTAGAATTAGATTGATATTGTCAATGTATTTTAAAACTAATTTTTCCGACGTCTAATAATTAAGGATTACTTTCTCAGTTTTCTATTTTACCTATTTCTAAAGTTTATTCTTTTTCATTTTTAAGAACAATAATAATAATAATAATAATAATAATAATAATAATAATGATAATGATGATGATGATGATGATGAACATAATAATAATAATAATAATAATAATAATAATAATAATAATTATAATAATAATAAGAATAATAATAATAATAATAATAATAATAATTCTTGATGAGATCTGATTTTAATAAGTCCTGATCTGATCTGATCTGATCTGATTGGATCTGATCTGATCTGATAGGATCTGATCTGATTGGATCTGATCTGATCTGATTCGATCTGATCTGATCTGATTCGATCTGATCTGATCTGATCTGGTCTGATCTGATTTTAATAAGAATAAGAAAAAATAAGAAAAAATAAGTTGAACGGAACGGGACCTTAGTCGGACTTTAATTAAAACCTGACCTTTAATTTAGACATTAAATAGATAAATTTTGTGCAACCACTTTAAAAGGTGAGAGTATTCCGTACAAATATTAAAAATAAAATGGAGCCGGTTCCCATGACATTGGGAATCAATGTTATGAGATAACCTGGGGGTGCTTCGGTGTTCCGTTCATAAAATTGACAGTTTCTATCCCTAATCCCCCGTTAAATTTCTCACCCCGCCCTGACCCGAACACACCCCTTCCTTACTCCCTTCAATTGCACCCAAAGTTAAATTTGACTTTGGATTCAAAATTTGACTCCAAAATCAAAATTAACTTGGGGTGCAATTGAATAAGGTGGGGGTGTGTTAGGGTTGGGACGGGATGGAGGGGTTTACCATGGATTAGAGGGTAGGAATCGTCATTTTTACGAACGGAACACCGGAGCATCCCCAGATCATCCCATGACATTGATTCTCAATGTCATGGAACCAGGGGAAATAAAATTACTAATATTATTATTAGCAGACCGTTAAAATTTTGAATTATTCTCTACAAATTTTCCAATTAAAAAACAGAGGAAACATGAAAATAAGTTGCCTCCCAGTACTCGGTACACTGAAGAAAGACCCACAAATTTAAAGCTAAAGTAATTAGACTTATATACTCCATAGAATTTACAAAGGTTTTATTTGAAAATACATCTGTGATTTGTGTGAAAGTTTTGAATAAATTTTAAAGGTTGAGTTAAAGTTCAAAAACATTAATGTAAAAAACTTTTCGGTAAATAATATTGAGCTTTTTGCGCTATCTACGCCTGTATTTTTCAAAATTGCATGAATTCCAATCCCCTGGACTTTAAAAATTTCGGTCAAACTCTTCATCAATCTACAACATGTTCATCAAACTCTAACATGTATATTGATGAGTGTACAATTAACGCACTCTCAAATCTGGTATCCAGGAGTTATTGATGCAACATTTTTAAAATTCATGAGGCATTAGTATAATTTTTAAAGTTCGAGCTGAACATGCATAATTTTGAAAAATTCGGGAGTGAATGGCGCAAAAAACTCGAATAATATTTTCAAAACATGAAGCTAAAAGCTAAAGTTAATGTCAAATGAAGCCAAAACAATTTGAATCACATAATCTGTACTAAAATGTTTTTATCATGCATTTAAGATTCACGAGAGGCCTTCTCGCATAAACAAATTTATAAATTAATGAAAAATAAATGTAAATTTAAACAAGTAATAATCTATTGTGATTTGTGTATATCAAAAAGACTATATTTATTATAGGAATCTTAAGTTCATACAACAATTACCCATAATAAAATACATATTCTGTACTACTTCTTGCTTAAATTATTATTCACAAAGTTAAACTTTACTCACTTTCTCCATCTATTTTCGTACGCATTTTATAAAATAATATAATCACGTAATAACGTCTTGATTTTACACTTCGAGTGAAGCTTTAAATATACTCCGTATAAGTTTTATTTTATAATTTGTACAAATAACTAAAAAAATTGAATTGAAAAATAATTTTAGTCAAAATTTGTGAACTGAAAAATAATTTTGCTCAAAATTTGTAAAATGAAATTGAGAAATTAATTTGAAACGAGCAGCATTAAAATAGACTAGGATAATATAAGTGGGACAAATAAAGTGGGCACTCTAGGTGGAGGGATAATTATTCACTATTCACTAATTAGTTAATGACGACAGACTAATACTTAATAATAATAATATTATTATAAATAATACTCCGTACTCCGTAATAATACTAAAAATAATAATAATGCTCCATAATAATAATACTCCATAAGAATAATAATAATAATAATAATAATTCAATTTCAATTCTAAAATTCTAAATCAAATAAAGACCACAGGGTAGCGATAGAATAAAAAATAGTTTAAAATTATTATTATTTTTATTGTTATTATTATTATCAATGCTATTATTATTTTATTTTATTTTTTGAGGAAATTATTATTATTAGTCCGTATTATTAATTAACAGCGCAGCAATATCGGAGGGAATATACGGAATTGAAGCTGAGGAGGCGCTCGGATTGGGGCGGGGGGCAAAACGGTAAATATAAAAGAAACAAAAGAACGAACACTTACTGGGCAAGGTTGAGAACAGCAACTTTTCCGGCGCCATTTTCGCCGTTCTCCGCCGCAAAGTTCGCCGGAGAAGCTTTCACGGTCGCGCCCATTCTCCCTCCTCCTTCCTGTCTTCTCGGGACTTTCAGTTGCTCTTCAGAAACCCAAATTTTTCTTTCCTTTCTTCAATCTTCCTGATCTCTCTTTATTTATAAATACTCTCAGTATATATGTATCGATAGATGTATAGATATAGATTCGGCGTGGGCATTGGGCTTTTGGCCAAATCTAAGTTACTTTGTTTTATAATAATTGCATTTGTTCCAATCGATCATCTTTTTTTAGTAGATTCCAAAAGGAAGTAAAGGAATATTTAACTTCACTAAAAACTCCGTAAACTATAAAAATCAATACCAATACTTTATTTAGAAGGGAAATGAGTAAAACATTAAAAATATTCCAAAATAAGACTTTCATGTTTTTAATATTGAAATAAAAGTTAAAATGGATTTACATTTCCAAATGTAGTCATAAACATTACCAAAAAGTATAATAATGTGAACGTATACAGTGTTACATTATTTCCACATTACCACAGTGCAAATTCTTATTTCGAGAATAAAACCATGAAAAATTCTATTTTGTTACTTTTACTATATTTTAGTCTTACTAGAGTAATTTGTTTTATTTAAAAGTAGGGAAATTATTCGCCAAATTTTCCTGCCCATTGTTCACGCATCAATGGTCAATATATGAAAATATTAGGCTTGTTTGGGAATATCGTTAGAGAATAGTGTTTTGATTTAAATTTTAACGGTGTAAATTACTTTGAAAATATTAACCCTAAACGATGCCCGTAAATAGCCTTTTTAAAATATTAATGTTAATCGCTAACGTTATTTCCAAACACGCTTATTGTGTTACACATGAAATTTTGTGTATGTTATGCATATATATTTAGTTATTTGTGTTGTGCGTGTTACATTATGGAAATAACTTTAATGTTCATTATTATGTATGGAATAATAATAATAATAATAATAATAATAATAATAATAATAATAATAATAATAATAATAATAATAATAATAATAATAATCTTACTCTTTACAAAAGCAGCAAGATTTTTTTCCCGCCTAAAGTTTTATAAGTGTTCAAATTTTACAACTGGTAACAAAAGACCAATGTAATTTGAAAGTTAGTGACTTATCGTTGTATAACTCCATCTGTTCTTGAAAACACTTCCATCCTAATTTTTTACGGTCCCCAAAAAATACTTTTACTTTACTTAAAATGTCTAAAATACCTCTAAAATAACTTCTACCCGCAATAAACTACATAATGGGATCTACTTTAGAAATTTTAAGTAGAAGTAAAAGTATTTTATGGGGTGCACAAAAAATTAGGGCGGAAGTGTTTTCAAGAAGGGAAAGAGTTCTAATTATGGGTTGTTTTTACAAGTATGTATCATGTCGTCTATCGTTGCATAAAATTCTCGCCGTGCATCGCACGGGTTAAAATCTAGTAATAATAATATGGAATGAAAATAATATTTTGTGTGTGTTTAATGTGTATGTAAGTTCATTATTACCTCTGTCACTAAGTATTTAAATAAAAAAGACTAAAATATTAGTAAAAAATTGAAAATATATCAAAATAGAAATTTGATATTTTTATACTCCGTATATGAAATGAAAGTTAATGCATGTACAATGTTAATCATGACCATAAACATAATTAAAAAGTTTTGAGAAATGTCTATATAATACCACATTAACCAGTTCTGAACTTATATTTTGGGATAAAAATATAGAAATTCTATTTTGTCACTTTTATCTTTTAATCCTATTTAGAGTGATTTCTTAAGTATTTGGGCCTGTTTGGGAATAGCTTTAGCGATTAGCGTTAGCGTTTTCAAAAAGCTATCTACGGGCAGCTTTTAGCGTTAGCGTTTTCAAATTAATCTGCACCGTTAAAATTTTATCCAAAACGCTGATGCTAATCGCTAACGCTATTCCCAAACAGGCCCTTTATCTAGCTTTCATTTTTTTGCACTCAACCATTATCAAATTTAGATCTATAATTGAATACAATATTGTAAATTAATCACACAAAATAATGTTTTGAATATGTGTGTGTGTGTTGGTTCAAGTGAGAATGATTTTACTGCGAGAATAGACCTTATCGTGACAATGATGCATTTGTATGCCGTCACGATGCATTTTTATATTGTAGTAGTACATTTTTGGCACTAGGAATAAAGTTCAATTTATTTACCATAATACCACCACGTTTTTTCATATTTTTTTCAGTTTTTTTAAATTTTTCAAACCTTAGATCTTACATCTAATTCAAAATATACATTCTTATTTCAATTCAAGGCAGTGAAATTTATTACCTATTTCGCAATAACTTGAGTGTTCCAAAAAAATTATTTAGTGGGAATGTGGGATTATTTAGGTTTAACAATTTTTATGGGTACTTCACTAATTTGTATTATTTTTAATATTCATGATACTAACACTTATTAAAGATATTGTTCTCAAACCTGATTTTAAATGAAAAAACCAAACTAAAAAAATTTTTTTAAAAAAGAACAAATCCATACACCATAAGCCAATAACTGGTGTAACAATAACTGAAATTATCATTATGATCTCACATTATATTCATTTAATTATGTGCAACAATAACTGAAATTATCATTATGATCTCGAGTTAGTGGTATTTTATTAGGGCGGTTTCGTTGTCATTAAACAACATTGTTATTGGCATTAATTTTCGAAACACCTACAATCTTCATCAAACAATTACCTAATGACCATATTTTGGATGAGGCATGTGAGATTAGAGGAGTTAGAATTATTGATTTTACAAAAGGAGCACCGTATGTGGTTCAAAGAGTCATTGACCAGTGGCAATGGAACTGAGCCACTATTTTATAGTACAACTTTCCTAAAATATTTGTTTAATTTAATTTTTATAATTAAATTAAATAAATTTTAATCTTTAACTAAATAAATATAATGTACTCGTTTTTATATTAATCCGTAATACAAAAATAATTTCATTAGATTTATTTTACAAAAAAGCATATAATTATAATTATACTCCGTATACGGTATAACTTTTATTTAATTGACGATTAAAATTTATCCAATTTGACAAAAAAAACCAAATTGCATTAATGGAGCCATATAGCATAATTCAAGAAAAGTAGGAAGTTGTCACATGGCCTAAATGAGAATATGGAGATTGATTTAACATATCATAATTTAAATTTCTCTATAAACATTTGCCAAGATTAGAATTGAGAAACTGAATGTTGCCAAACTGTCTAACAAGGGACAAAATTATGTTGAACTCAACAATAAAGAGGTAACATGTTTCCTGTCTTAGAATGTTAGAAACACCTTTTTTCAATTAGTGCTAATGTTTTTGATAAAATTTTAATGACGTAAATTAACTCTAAAAATATTAATACTAAAAGCTACCGTCAGATATCCTTTTTTAAAATGTTAATGCTAATCACTAACCTAGATGCCAATCGTGGAATCAAATTTACCGCACTAGTTTCAGATTTCTCGTACAGTCGTACTAGTAGTTTTTAAAAAGGAGAAGCTTTAGCTCAAATTTGATAAAAATCATGGAAAAAGAAGCTTTATTTATATTAATCCTCCTGTCCCATTTTAAATTGCATGTTTGCCTTTTTTCTCCGTCCCAAAATAAGTTGCATGTTACGGAGTATTTGTTTTCGTAAATTTTTAAAAATAAAATATCTAAACTACTTCTAAAATAAGTCACTCTTCTTCACCTTATCTTTTCATTCATCATCACCCCTCCTAAAAAGTAATATCAATTTCGAAAAATTAACTCTATTTTTTATTTTCTTTAAATATACCCAAAAATTAAAACTGACGATTTAAATTGGGATGGATGAAGTAAAAAACAGATTCAGTTGATTCTACAGATTCTCATCCCAAGATCAGTGGAATATTCCATTTATTTTGGATTCTAACTAAAATTGTTATAGATTCTAATTTTGAGAAAACAACTGGTTGATAATCCAGAACAAAATATTTCAACTAACACCAAATCAAAAATAAGCACACCAAATACTTAATGTATGTGCTTGCATAGACATTAAGTATCCATGTATTCCTATTTTAGACTTAGTGTACATGTAGCGAACCCCAAGTAGTGTTCCCCTAGGACTCATCTATTAAGTAAGGTGTGCAAGTAGGCACTAGCCCAAATGTTACTTCTCCTCTGGTCAAAGCGCAGCCCAAGTGCGTGGGCCAAGATGGGCTTCACACGGGGCTCAAAGGTCAAGCCCATGGCCTCCTATAAAAACATAACTACAGCTCCAATAGGGATGGCTAGAAACTCTAGCAGCTCCGTCCGAACCCGATCGTAACCAACCCAACCGAATACTACAATATCCAAATCCGAACCATAAAATTCAAAATCCGAGCCCAACCCCAACACTAATCTAGGCCTGTTCCGGATTTGAGATTTTAATCAACCCGACCGAAACCCGAATATTTAAAACTAAAAATTGAGAAAGCAAGCAGCAGTATCATCATCAACCTGATTTTAAATTGAAGAGACACATGCCTTCACAACAAGTATAATGTAGGGAAATTGGTAATTGAGAATTTGTAAGGCAGAGAAACAAAAAGAAATCAGTTCTCTCTTATTTCTAAATCAAAGGATGAACTGAATAGAAGTTCACCAAAAGCAGTTCGATCCACATGACTGACTAGTAACCCCAGTAATCGTTCCTAATTTCATCGTCGAACTTCTTCCTTAGCTCTGGATGCTTAGCAAAGTACTCATCTGCTGTCATAGTGCTGAGGTTTTTCTGTTATTACAAAAAAGAAAAATTAGAACACAAAATACGCGTACAAAATATATGCAGCAAAATGCAGAATTGCATCACCTTCAGCTCTTGGACATTGGCGATTTCTTTTTCGAGCCTTTCAGATTCCTTGAGAGATTTCTGCTCAGCTTCTTTCAGCTCTACAAGCTACAGTGAAGAAAGAACTAGATTTTCAGACATGTTGCAGAATTTTAGGCAGTGTTTGTTTGGAACACAGGAAACCATTTTTCTGTTTTCCAGTTTCCCACTTATGTAGAAGTATAAACTAGAAATGAACAATTAGTCAGACTTTACATGATTATTTTAAAACTCTGAACACAAATAAAGACAGAACTCATTCTCTGTTAGAGCTTTAGAGCATAAAAATGCTCTAAAGGTTAGTGAATAAAATCAAAACGGCTTAACAAAAAGGTTTGTTTACAATGCCAATCAAGCAGTTTGAATTCAGTTCGTGAAATTTTTGTTTGTAATGGATTCATGCTTAAGGAATAAGGAAAACCAGTTCAATACTTCAATTAAGAACTTGTGTGCGGGCACGCATCTATATAGATTTGCGTCTGAGTGTGTGTGTGCAGTGGATCCAGGAAATTTATTAGGAGGGCCAAAGTTCAACAATACACATCACTTAAGCTATACCACTTTGAGCCAATGTTTTGAGTAGGGCCACTTCTTATCTGGATCAAATAAAAATGAACCCAAATTTTCAAAGAGAGATGATCAGTCAAAACAGATGATGCAGAGGTAGTAGGCGAAGGAAAAATTGCTTCCCAATTGTGCCCAAAAGTTAGGAAAATGAACAGTACTCCATATTACGGAGTACATTACAAAAAGATTCTCTCAGATCAAACCCTGAAATCAAGCTTGGAAAGTTTGAGGTTAATGTCCGTATGTACATTCATATTAGAAACATTAAAGTTATGATAATTTCAAATTTCTGGCTAGGACTAAATTGATACATATAAATTTTTAACTCAAAATGATTTCCAGGTCCCANCATCCCCCTTCCCCCCCCCCCCACCCAACAGACAAAACTCAAAAGTGTTTGGGATTATCAGCTTCACCCCTCCTTGCCCATGTTCATTGTATATGTGTGAAATGACCATATTCCATTATTTCTGAATTGATTTGTCAATTTCAACCTTGTAGTGGAGCATGACAATAACAAATATCTGAACTCATCATTGTCTGAAAAGACTCCCTCCGTCCCAAAATGTTGAGCTTCTATGATAACTCATGCCAAACTTTGATAGTTAATTTATACGGAGTATTAAAGTACATTGTCAAAATTATAAAAATTATAAACTATGACACAAGTACTTTTCATCACAAATATATCGATATCAAAGTTAGTATATTTTGACTTTATACTTAGAGAGAAATTAATGGACTAATGGTTAATGGTTACTATAAAAAATGGTCAATGGTTGACAAGAATCCACCAAATTACCTTCATTTTGGGACCGAGGGAGTAATTCTTATGAATGTTGAATAACCTATGATGATAATGGTCACAAAATGTTCATAGCATTACCATAGTTGTGAAAGGCATTCGAGGCACAAAACATCTGAGAAGTTGAGACAAGTGATGAACAAAAGGCTGCTTTAGAGCCTTATGCACAGGTGAGGTGCGTCTCAATCACACAGTGCTTTACTGTAAAATAAGAAACTGAAAACCCCCTTCTAGTGTAAAGTAGACTAAATGACTGACCACATAATACATCAGTGCATCTTTCATTTGATCTATAGCTCTATGCCTCTATTGTTCTTCTATACTTCTTTGATCAACCGATATTGTGACCCCTCTCATTCGATCAACCCATCTTTAAATAGCCAGGTGGGGAACCTTTTGCATTAATTTATTCACTACGGTTCTTTAGACCTTAGAAAAAATGACCCAAAAATGACCCGTGCACCTATGGACTATGGTGCCTCGTTGGTAAAATTGATGGTTCCTACCCCTGAAACCCCTCCTAAACCCCCCAGCCCCTGGCAGTATACTGCAGGAACCAATCAAGGTCAAAAGAACCCTGCCTTGTCATTCTCGACTCATTTTTTTTCTAAAGTCAAAAGAATCTTGCCATGTAAACTATTATATACACTTAACTGAAACTATAAATTAACACACGCACGTGTGATAGAAACTCTCAAGTCAAATAAGCAAGGTGCTGAAAGTTTTAATTTGTTGTAAGTAGTGCTAGAAAAGGTTGAGGCTGAATTGCTGATTAAAAGATGAATGAATCAATTTTCCAATTTAGGGCTTAAATACTTTATGAACAGTTTGGTTCCTTTAAAGCCCCGATGTACTACTTAAATGGTGGCATAACTTAATTAAGTATGAGGTATATGCTAGAAACAAATTACCAAATGATAGGTGTATGAGGAATTCAATATAACAATTATAAATTGGTAAAGAGTTGACTTTATAGAGATGATTGAAAATAAAAGACGAGAATAAAAAAAGAACCAAAGCAAATATAGGCATTGTAATAGGGATATCATCAATTATCTTACCAAGGCATCAAACTTTGGTTTGTACTCAGCAGTGACTTTGTCTTCAAATTTGGGGATTGTAATGTCTGCGTACAACAAACTGATTAAAACTCAGTAAAAAATTCAATAAAAAAGCTTGGTCAAATGAAAATAAATAAGGAATAGCTTCTAAAAAGAGTCCAAATTTATGCCAAAAGAATAACTTTTCAAGATTTTAATAACCATCCAGGAAACTTAAGTCCCGTGGCTCCAAGAAATAAACAAAAAGACATTATCTAGTTATGACAGTTGATTATTACCTTAAAGATCATAACCAATTTAAGAAATCTTCATTAAGAGGTATAATCATATATATGCATGACAAAATGTATTAACACTATTTTTGAGTGTCAACTTGTTTTTTAAGAATTTTAAGAATTTTAAGATTGGTAAAGAAATGCAATGCTCTGGCCCTAGCTCACAGGAACATAGCTTCAGTCAGTTATTACTCAATGGAAATTGAAAGTGAAAACAGAACATACTGTCATATGCCTGCTTGTACATGTCCACCAGGCGAGAACCAAGACCCTTTCGGTAATATTCCCAATCAATGGGTTCAGGTTCCTGTATAGTTTTAAAAATATTCCACATGTCAGAAATCATGTAATTTCATAAGGCTATTTATACGGAGTAATTACTCTTTTTACTGCATTTGACTGAGAATTTGTATATGGTACATCTGGGTGTACAATGCGAATCATACATCCAACAAGGTAAAATAAGCATCATTCAGAGGAAATTGAACAGCCATAATAGGCCAATGAAATTTCTTTAGAGGAAAATAGCTTCGACAAAAGATGAGAAACACGAGAAAACTTGAATAATGATCATCCTTTCGAACAAATGAACTATCAGAAAATTTAAAAAAATGTGATTAGTTATACATACACAGGCATGTACACTACAGCTTGAGTAGGGAAACTCATCTCGGATTTAGACATTAAATTGAGCAAAAGTTTTAGAAACCAAAATAAGCCAATACTCCATTGCAGAAGATAGGACTATGTCCATCCACAGCACAGCTCTAAAATACTAGCCACAAACATATGCTCCAGCAAAAAGAAAATATTTAAAAAAAATCTACTTTTCATTGAATGAAAAATCAAACAGAGCCTAAAGAATTAGGATGATAGATCAAGAGATCTCAGCCCAAGTAGAGACTGTAGATCCAGTATCTTCCCATAAAAACACACATAATTCACACAAATAAGGAGAAACGAGAAGATCAATCCATCAAGACATCACAGGCAATTCACAAGCTATGTATCTTATCTCTACGCAGATCCACAGGCCGCATCAGACAATACGAATCAAAAACCTACACTTAGATCCACATATACGTAAATCCACATAAGGGGAAAAGGAAGGGACCTGGCTGAACTTGGTTTGAAGCTGGGAGTTGACCTCGTTGAAGGCGCGGTGGAGGGTGGCGAACTCCTTGCGAGCCTCATCGGAGACGAGAAGCTTCGCCATTCCTTCCCAATCGATGGTCTTGCCGGCCTTGAACGCAACGTCGGACGCCTTCTTCGCTGCTCCGCTCATTTTCCCCGCCGTATCGCTCCGACTCCGACCGTCTTTTAGTTTCGTTGGACGGCTACCGTGAAGAAATGCAGAGATCGTTTGGCTTAAATTGTGCACTGTGACTAACCCTGTTTTCCAATATTAAGGAACCTGGGTCTATGGGATTAGCCCTTGAATTAGCACTCTCATGTGCCTATTGTTGGAAAAAATTAGTTTATGGATAATTTTGATATAAATTTTGAAATCTTAGAAAAAATATTTTATTTGTCTAAAATCATCTTCCAATTCATTACTTATGGGATCAAACAATATTTACTTTGTTATCTTATTATCATTGTCCATTTGATAATCTTGAAAATAATTTCAATCAAATATCATAACACATAACGTGAATATAATTTTTAGACGAATGGAGTATAAATTTTGAAAGTTGAAGTACAACTTTTTATAAAATTTTAAATTATAATATATGCTGTAATTAGTGAGAGATAGAGCTGGTTTGAAATGAGTGTGGTTGGCGATAATTGTGGTAGTCTTTGGCGTGGTATGGTAGGTGGACGGTCAAGAGAGACATCCATCTTTAGAACTCAATTTTGAATTGTTATAATGCCTCACCGAACATCAAAAAATCTAATTTGATATCAAGAAATATGGAAATTCTTATTACTCATGTCCACCAAACAAGCTTTAGTATACCTTTTCGGCTATTTATAATACTCCTAAAAAAGCAAGTGCTTTTTTGTGCGTATAAATGGGTAAAAACAACGTACAGAGTATATGTCATTTTTATTTATATTCTCAGTTCTCAAAAGATTTCTTTGTGTGGACATTATAATTTAAAGATAATATTATCTAGATATGTACTAATCTCATTTCTTAAATGAATGAAAAATTCTTGTTAGACGACCAATAAGGAAACACAAGAAGTTCTTTAATAAAGACAAAGAAAGACATTTGATCACATGATTCTTTGTGAATATAAGTTGACTTATAAATTATATCTAATTAAAAACAAGATTTGATCAAGTTATTTACGCTTTTTATTAATATCTAAGTGTCTGGTGGTGGATGTTGTTGTCCAAAGCGGGGAAGGAGATTCTTCTCACTACAAGATTTAGAGTTATCTGCTACGGATAATTTCTATCACAAATAGCTTAGTTTGGTCCCATACCCCAGGTCGTACCTCAATTAAGAGGCTAATGAATGTCTTTGGGTGGGAGGGAAAAGAAGCTAATGAAATGAGGCATTCACTCGATATTTTGGGAATAGTTGATTGTGCTAGTTGCCGGGTTGGGATTTCGAACCATTCATATGTTTGATATTGTTATGCTGGGCAAACATGGGTGATAATTTTTTACCAACACAGATTCTTTGTTCTTTTAGGTGTTTATACTTAGGTGCTTCCCTATATCTTCTTTTTTAGAGGTAAAACTTCAGAAGTGGGAACACTCGTAGTCACCATTGAAGAAATATATTGGTTGTTCCGGATGTAATGGTGGGTCAAGGCATTGTATAAGAGATCGTGCAAACACAATGGTGTGGGGTGGTCATTGGTTAACGGACAATGAGAACTCTTATTTTAGCACAACGATGCCAGAGCAAATGTTAGTTGAGCGGATCAACGACTTTGTTGATCGTGTTAGTTATCAAAAGCCACTTCAACCTTGCTCTTCGCAGATCAATTATCAACTAGGTTCTATGGCCACTATTTTCGAGATTTTTCTTTATTTATTTAGTGATTCATTGAATTAAAATCGATTTTTTTGGAAATTTCACATTGCTATTTTGTATATAAAAAATAAGAGATGATGCTGGTCAAACCCGCAATTCTTACAATTCCTAGATTCGCCATTGTCCCACTCAAATCAATTATATCTCGCAAGTCTAGACGTTTAGTTGATTTTGAGGTCAATTATTTTTACTACAAACTCAACTAAACTTGTAGGGTGCAATTGACGTGAGTAGAGGGATGTGTTAGAATCGGGATTGGATGGAGGGATTTACTAGCATTAAGATGAAGATAGAAAATATTCATTTTTACGAATGGAACACTTTATAAAGACAATATCCTTCGTGGCCACTAGAGTGGTCAGGAAACTGGCCCGCTTCTTATACGGGATTAAAACGTATAGTATATTACTGGACTTTCGGTTGGGGCATATTGGGCTCTAAATTTTTAGTTTTTGAGTTATGTTTGGAGTTTTGTAACACTTTGGACCGAATGAAGAAGACCATTAACATTTTGAGCAAATTGTGAAAATAATCTCTTATATCAAGTTTTTTTTGTTTAAAAAAATGTTTTTTTATATTTGATCTTTAATTAATTTTTGAAATTTATATTATAATTAATCCTTAGCTTTAGACTAAACTAGACTCGAACCCGTGCGTTGCACGGTCTAATATTAATTATATAATTAGGGGAAACATTGATATAATTAAGAGAAACATTTTGGTTTTAGCAAAGATACATAGTATACATCTAAGAGGATGCATTTTACAATTAATGCAGTAAAGGGAAGAATACAACTATAAGTTTTGGAAAACTGTTTTATTTGATGTCGCAGGATCTTCACTACCAATCAAAATCTTTACTTAACTAACATTAGTTTATATTTATATTTACTTAACTAACATTAATGCTTAACATCTCATTAATTTTTAATAATCGGTAAACAATGCTTAGATTATATAATACAATAATACCAATGCCCAACGAAATATAAATAAGTAATAAAAAACATAATGGTGGATCTTGGCAATTAAAACAACCATTGATGTCTAACAAAATGATTACCGTTTTGCAATATTTAGGACATTAAACATTCCTTATACACTACATAAATATCGTTACAAAAAAAAACTAACAGTGACACTAAGTTTCAAACCAAAACATATAGCAAGCAAATAGTCGTCACACCAATACATGTTTTAGGTTAATAAAAAAGAAGATAGTCATCGTTGAAAAATTTCATGTTGGCTATTTTAAGCCTTTTGGATCTTCTCAACGGTTCGAGTGTAGGTGTTAATTCCATTCCTTGCCCAGATGGTGAAATAGGTTGCAGATTAGGTAATATTGGCGGAGGAGTGCAGTGCAATGGAGTCGGCAATGGAGGTGGTAAAATAGAACAATGATCACAAATAAAATAGGGACCAAAATCATCAAAGCCAATTTGTAAGCAGCGCATATGACCAGAGACACTAAAGCATTTCCAACACATTTCCATATCAAGTGAATCTTCATTACTGTTTGCACTTGTAACATGGATCAATTAAATTTCCAATTCCTCCTATATCTGTAAAAAAAAAAGTATATCATGATTTTTTAAAAGAAATGAAACCAAAAGAATATTTTAATACTCCCTCCGTTCTAAAACATTCTTCCAACTTTCACTCTTCTCCGTCCTAAAACTACCTTACCATTAGAAAAAAAAGATAACAAATGACATTAATACCATCATGTATTTACACCAATTATCTTCTAACTCTATATTTTGAATGATTGCACAAAAAAAATTTCAAATTTGTTTTTTAAGGAGGGTAAAATTTGAAGTCACAGCCACAAATAAAAAATGGGGAAAAGTCAAACTGAGAAGAAACTTTTAGTACGGAGAGAGTATTTTTTTAAGTCTACATATCATGGCCCAGTGTGTCAAATCGGCCCAGTTGAAATGTTAAATAAGAAAGAAATAATTTGGGCCCAACCTTACGTTTATAATCTTTCATTCCCATACCTATCCCTATCCGCCGCTGCCTACGACTCTCTACATCTCTCTAGAAACCTCCTCCTTCGTCCCTTAGTCGATGAACAATCACCGCCTACTGGAATCGTCAACTATGGTTATCTGGTTACTACCGATGTTGACGCCGGCATCTTTCTTCGTATTTGAAGTACTCCGACACTTTATTTCGGGTAATTTTATTCAATTTCATGCAATCTCAGATATGATTTTTTTTCTTGTTCTCACATCCACTATTTCTAGATCTTAAAATTGGGGGTTTATACCTACAGCCTTTGATTTCAAAGATGAGACTTTTTTTTGTTTCGTTCCAAATTTTAAAATTTTTTAAAGTTCCAGATCTGCAATTGAGAAGAACAACGATTTCTGCTAAAAATTCATATTTCTTAAACTGAATTACTCGTTACATAAGTAGATTTAACTTATTCAATTTCATGCAATATCAGATCTGAATTTTTTATTCTTCTCACATACAATATTTGATCTGTATTTGAGAAAAAGAATGATCTCTGCTAAAAATCTATATTTCTTAAACTAAATTACATGTTGGTCCGAAGATTTTTATTTTTCGGTGCTTTTAAAATCTGGAATGTTAATTTATGATTTTTAAAGCTATTGTACCTCATTAATCATGTTTAATAATCTATGAACTTGTTTAAGGTTCAATTGCACACTAACATATCCTTTATGCTAAAAATAATTATAATTTAGATTTACCATCTCTATTGATTGATTTTATTAGTACCTAGAAATATTTTACATATTACTCATTAATATTTCATATATGAACTGAGAATATATATATATATTTTTGTATATGGTATATAGGTATATATATGTTTATATATCTGTATCCAATCTGAGATAAAAAAAGCCATGATAATTTTTTTTAACAAAAACAGTATTCATATTCTCTTATAGGCAGTAGATGTTATTGTTTTAAATAGTCATTAGACCTCAATACTCATGTTCAGCTTACGGTTTGAGCATGATAAAGGCTATATGGCCATTACCAGTTTCTCATGGCACGAAATGAGTTCTAAAGACATGATTCACTGAGGGCCCAATACTAAGAAAGGTAATTCCAAACTTTAATTACCTAAGTATTCAAAAAGTCATTCCTGATTGTGTCGCTAATGATTATGACATTTTTACTCTATATTTTCTATTTTCTATCATACAAACAGGTCATTGATTTCAGATCATCAATGTTAAGCAATATATACAAATTATTATAGGTGTTAAAGTCACCTTTGTCTGGTTCATCTTCGAAATGAATAAATGGATTGATCCCCTGGTTTTTGGTAAGCTTTCTCATCCCAAATGACTTAGCAGTCAAGGTAACCTGATACGAATATAATTAGGATTTAATTTAGAAACATTAAATTTCATAATTTAGGAACATTAAATTTCATAATAATCTGGAATTAAAGCTATTTTCTTAGTCATCTCATGTATTAGTAGAATTTTTGAGAATTGTATAATTTCGTTATTGCAAGGTAGGCAGAAATCAAACATTCAGGGGGGCTTAGATTCAAAAGAATTTTTATCATAATTGGAAAATAAATTTTTTTGGGAAACATTTAATAAGGAACAAAAAGAGGGTAATGAAATACTAACCTTAGAAATGGAAATATGAAAGGTAGATAGAATTGCTCAAGCTCAACTTCAATGTGGTTGTTGGTTGGGAAGATTAGAAATAAATGAGCCAAGAAGAGAGAAGTAGTAAAAGACTTGTAGTCATTTATAGTGTATTTAATGCATGTAGCATAATTAGGCCTATGCTAGGTCTCTGGGTTTGGATGTACACGGCTATAATGTGTTTTTTCACTGCATTATTTTAACTTGAATTACACTAAATTTTTCACTCTACCATTTTATATTTTTTTAATGTCACCAACAATATTATTATTTTTTAAATATGAATTCAAATATTATTATAACACTGTCTGACAAATATATATATATATATATATATATATATATATATATAGATAATATATTTAAAATATACAATACACAATCTCACACACACACACACAGATATATATATATATATAGATATATATATATATATAGATATATATATATATATATATGTAGATAAATATATATATATATATATATATATATATGTAGATATATATATATATATATATATATATATATATATATGTAGATATGTAGATATATATATATATTATGTAGATATATATATATATATATATATATATATATATATATATATAAAAGTATAGTTTTGAACTAAATGTGTTTAACATTATTCACAAATTCACAAAGCAATATATATATATACATATATATATATACATTTCAAATATATATATATATATTATATTTATATAAAAATTTTATTTTAAATATAAATTTTGTTATCCATGTATTATTGTTTTTCAATAAATAAAATTCCTTCCTCTATGTAGATATATATAAAAACAATTCGAATTAAAAATAAAAACTAATTTTAAATTCTTAGTAATAATTTTTTGATCTTAATTTAATTTAACATACGAATCTTCTTTTTGCATTAAACGTAAGTTTAATATTATTTTATTATGAAATTAAAATAGGTAATTCTTAATTTCAAATATTAAATTTTAATTTACTTATTGGGTGATGGGAAAGTGGCATTAAATGTGATGGATTTGCTGTCGGGTAGTGTATCCAGACACCGGCTCTCCATATTCATGTCCATGGGCTGCATTTGATGCTTTGTACTTAGGTAATCATATCCTATGCTTAGGCGCGTGGATTTATACTTACGGTCTATTCCTTCCCTATATTGATTTCTATTTAATATCACTAAAATGATTTTTACTAATATTTATTTAAATATGTTTCTGGTACTTAAAAAAATTTCAATATGAATATATATTTTGAAATAATTTTTTAATACGAATATATATATTTGGTTATATATGTAAATATATATATATATATATATATATATATATATATATATATATATATATATATATATATACACACACACACATATATATATATATAACTATATATATATATATATATATATATATATTCAAAACATTTATGTATGTATATTTAAAACAAAATTCTAGAAAATTACCTTGCTCTAAATTCTTCAATCTTGGGAGAATTACCATCGAAAATCATTTTGGTAACATGAAATGCAGTAGAGACAGTCACAATCCCTACAAAACATGGGCAAACAAATTAAGTTTCGTTCATGTTTAAATAACGAAGAACGAAATACAAAAAAATAATGTTGCTTACCCATATAGCGTCTCGGGCGGCAAAAGCTCAAAAGCATAATAACCGGTTCTTGGTTGTTTTGGGTCAAACAATCCATGAATCGGTCCACGTATTCTCCCTATAGTGTGCAACCCAAACGATTTCCCCTGTAATAGTATATCATAAACAATATCCGAATATGCATCTTCTTATTTTAACAATCTTTTTGTAATTATTAACTCATACTCATGATCTTCTAGAGTAACTTCCATTAATTTGTGTTCCAAGCCTCTCTTTGAGTTTGTTTGAACACTTGTTCGAGCAACTATCTTTCCAATCACGTCTGCATTAATATTTTGTGATTTACAAAGAGGGTAACGTGTTTTCCGAAAAATTTTGACGTTTGCCAAATAATATTTACTCGAATTTTTGTTTTAAAAAATAATACCAATTAAGAGCTGATCATTCAAACATGGTTGGCTTTGAATAACTGGAAATGGCTTCAAGTCAAACATGAAAAGTAAAATCAAACTTGGAGAATACCATACATGCTCATCGTGAAATATGATCTCCATGGAATCCCCGCCTTTTGCCCACCTCGGTATAAAGTAAACACGCACAGCCCTTAACATGACAATCCATGATTTTTTAGTGTTGTTTAGGTCGGAAATAGGAGCAAACATTGAGCGGCGATTGTTTTTTGGAGCTAGAGCCATTGTTGTGAATTTTCTAATGCTGGTCTTTTTCAGTGTATCAAAGGTGTATAGCCAAGCAATTACAACATTCTATATATATACACACACGCACACAGTATTAAAGCATAAGTGATTAATAAGTGCATTAATTGTTTGGATTGTATTTGATTTGCTTTTTAGAGACACACACCTTTTATGGAGCCACGCATTTGCTAAAGCAACTTTATGGAAAAGTGAACCACTTTAATTATATCAAAAGCATTGACATGACAATGCAATCTGAAAAGCAGCCCCAATTGCAGCCAAAAGCAGACGGCCCAACAGCCCAGCCCTACCCAGCCCGAGGCAGCCCAATTAGGCCCAAAGAAATGGGCGGGAACACTGTTCCAAAATGCATCCAAGCATTGTATATAGTTAGATATGAATATATAATTTGGATCAAACGAGAATGGTGCATAGTGAAAAAATAAGAATGCATATGATCCATTAGATTTAAGATCTAAGAGTTATTAAAAATAAAAAAAAATCTGATAAAATAAAAAAAGTCGTAGCGGCAATTTTATAAATAAATTGAACTTTCCAGAATACTCCACGTGTAAAATGCATCACGACAGTCTAAAAATGTTTCATTCTCATATTTGCACAGTTAGGATATTCTCACCTGAACCTACCTATATATACATATACATATACATACATACATACATACATACATACATACATACATACATACATACATATGTATGTATGTATGTATGTATGTATCTATGTATATACACATATTAATATAGCTATTATGTGATATTTAATTATAATTCTAGAATTTTGTTATGTGTATTATTACAATATTAACTATTGTTCTAAAGAAATTATACCAGTATTATTTAATTTGTTTGGGTCAAGGCCTATTTTTTCGTGCCTCTCCGACCCATCGAATCTTCAAAGCCGGCCCTGAGTTAGTGAAAAGGTTTGTGTGGCATGATTAGGAAGATCCATAGGGATGTGGCATGAGGGACACCATAACAGCTACATTCATCATTATGGTGCAACCAAAAAAGCTAAATAATATGCAAAGAGATGCCCCGCCCCGGCCCTTTAATCATGACTCCCATCTGCAAATGAATTAAAGCTTTGCATTGCATATCCATTATGGTGCATGCCATGAGTTGAATGGTAGCTTATACTTCCACACACCTAATTTCTATTCTAGGAAATAAAGTTTTGCTCCTCATCTTCTTCAATTCCTCCCAAGCTTGAATAATTTCTTCTTGTTATTAAATTATAACACATGTTATTTAATTTATAGGTGAGGCTGCAAATCTGCAACAACTCTCATGATATATAGATGAATTGAAGATCATTATTCATCAACAACAATGAACTTACATGTAGCCCCACAAATGTTGTTTTTTTAGGAGGATGAGATGTAGGCATACTTTACATGTACTTGGAACGAGTGGATTGGTTGCTCTCCAAAAACCATTTCATCTAAAATAAATAGTAGAAAAAGAAATAACATAAAATAAATGTTAGAAAAAGGAAATGAAAGAAAAGAAAAACTTACAAAATAATATTCGTATACAAAAGGGAAAATATAGTGATGAAGTGCACTGATAAGTTTCTTTTCCGAGACGTCAAAAAGTCATCTTTTTTTAATCTATTGAGTTAAAAAAAGATGTTTTTGACCAGTGCCCCAATGTTCCAAAAAATGAAAGAAGTCCTGTTTTCATTTTTAAAAGTACAAGAAATAACCTCATTTGGGCATCCCAATTAGGCAATTATAAGGATTTTTTAGATGCCTCGAAAAGGAACCTTATTAGCGCGCTCAATAGCTACATCCCAATTAGGCAATTTTTGTATATTTTTACTTTTTTCATTTCTTTTTTCATTTTTATTTTATTTTTATTTTTTCTCCTATTCCTAATTTTATTTTTTGAACTTTCCAAAAAAAGATTTTCATTTTATTCTAGAAAACAAAAATGAAAATGTTTAATTTGAGATAAAAGAAGTATATGTTATTTTTTAAATTTTGTTTACTTTTTATTTCAAACAAAAATAATCTTGAAATTCTAAAACATTATTAAAAAAATTTATAAAAAATTCAAGAACCTTTAAAAAGAGAAACAATGGAAAGAAAAAAAGATAAAAAGGGAAAAAATAAAAAAATAAAAGGAAAATAGAAAATGAGCCTTGCAACTCTTTTTGGTTTGAAAAATATGAACAAATACCTCATCTTTGCCAGAAAATTATCCGAAGGGGTGCATGTGCAATGTTTTGAAACCATAGTGTTAGAATATAAATAACTGTTCTTGGGCCACAACCACAAACTTGAGCTTTTGGTTGAGTTGGTTCTTTGACATGGTATTGGAGCCTCGTTGACTAAGAGGTCACGAGTTCGAAACTCAGTGCCGCCCAATTTAAAAAAGTTAAAGTTTCACGTGCAAGGCTAGAAAAAGACTAGGCCTGCACGTGAGGGGGCGTGTTAGAATATAAATAACTGTTCCTGGGCCACAAGCTTGAGCTTTTGGTTGAGTTTGTTTCTTGACACATAGAAAATTTATGAATAAACTTTGAAAATAGATGGGGCATTGATGCTCATTTCCTAAACCACATGAAGTATTGGATCTATTAGGCATGTGAATTTTTAAATCTCTACGCTACAACTCCAGGCTCCGAGCATTTAAGCAAATTTTATCGGTGTACGCTCTTTGAATCAATATTCTACGAAGTCGTACTTCCGTGTCACCGTATATAAGCTCTTGAGTTGAACTAACTAATTGATTGGATTCAATCTTTTAATGTGATTCAACCCAAGTGTCTTATTACCCAATTCAGTTGCCCATACTCCATCCTAAATTCTATCAACTACTAATGGGTCCTATTATTTGACAACTTTTATTTGATTATTGAGGTTCAAAATTCGTCCAGTTTGACTCGAATTGGGTAATAAGACACTTGGGTTGAATCACATAAAAGATTGAATCCAATCAATTAGTTAGTTCAACTCAAGAGCTTATATACTGATTATTTTACTCGGTAACTTCCGATGTGGGATGCACTCTAACAGTAGTTTTTTACAAAAATAAGACTTCATTAACAAGTTTAATTATTTTTATATCCAAATAATATTAATAATGCAAAACAATGTCAAAAGATAATGGCAACACAATGCCAACTTGTGAGTTTTTCAACACTTATTAATTAAGAAAATAAAATATATGAGATCTTATTTTGATATTAATTCTATCTTTTAGTTTTATTTAGGTAATTTTTGTTTATTTCTTAAATAATTTTCAAAAATTCTGCGATATCAAAATGTCAAGACCAGTTAACGACGACGAGAGGAGCTAAAAGAGTGTTTCTGAATGTGGTGAGTTTTTGAAAACAGTTACTCTAAACTTTAGCGAAAAGTACTTTTATAACACAATTTATTTACACTTCTAAAGTCACAATCCGTAATCTAAAAGTGATTTGTAAGCACCTAAAATTGTGTTTTATTGGAGTAGAAATTCAAGAACTATTGCAACCCCCTCTAAGCATTTTGACCCCTCATCAAAAAGCAATCCCAGCTTTTGCTTCATCTCCAGCAACTTTTTGATGAACTCCTAATTTGACTAATTTTATCACTTGAAAATGGGACCTAAGGTGGGGGATCATGTGGATTGGCTTGATTTGATTGAGACTTATATTATTGGTTGATTTGCTTGCAAGCCAAATAATAAAAAAAAAACCAGAAAAAAAATGCTATAGAAACCCAAAATCTTTGAATTCAAACACACAACTCCTATCATATAAAGACTCTTCACTTTTTTAGTTTGAGTGCGTGATAAGTGTAGTGTGTACACTAAACAGTTTGACTATAATCAAAGTCCATATATATGGAAATATCGGCTTTTATATGTGTCTGAAAATTGAGAAGAGTTTTTAATGTTATTTACTTTCAAAATTTTTAAAAATTGTACGGATTATTTTTGAACTTTAAAAATTATAACAATGGTTCTTGAACATTCATAAACGTTGCATCAATGGTTCTTTTGCATCATGTATGGGAGCACTAACCAGAAAGGTATATAACTTCATTTGAGTGAGAAAATATGATTTTCATAGTGTAATGATTCTAAGGAATTATATTTTCTTGATTTCCAAAATACAATATTTTTTTCTTCAAAATAAAGGTTATTTTTGAAATACATGATTATGCATTTTGAAATCCGGTATACAATTTCATTGTGTTTGAAAATAATCTTTGGACTAAATAAAATGAAATGTAATTGTGTATGAGTATTTTACAATACTTTTTGATAATGTATATGATTATGATTCACACTGTGTATGTATTTTATCTCTTATTTCACGAATAAAAACATAGAAATTCTATTTTGGTATGCTTTTAATATAATATTTTACTCCTACTTTAGTTTTTTTTCTATTTTACAAATGCTTTTATTTTGTGAATAATTAATTTATATAAATAAAAAATATATAAATTAGTTATTTTGAAGTATTTATATTATTGAAAGTAAAATATTATATTCAAAAAATAAGAAGTTCCCTTCTCAATCCTAACTTCTGAACCTCTTAATTAACATCAGCTAGCTGAAACTTTTAAAAGTGAATGAGTTGCGTTTCATATTGCAAAAAAAGGTCAATCATATCAATAAACAGCTAAAAAACAACTTTTCTTAACATTTTTAAAGATAATTTATATTACTACTTTTTTTTTAAAAGCTTTGAGCTGCATGCATATATATTTTTACTAGTAGCTTTAATTTCCAGTGTGAGTCAGTATTATTTTTTGGGGGATCAGACTGACCCAAAATGGTGACTGAAGACTGAGAAGAGAACTGGAATGGGGAATCGAAGGTCAATTATGCATTCATCTTTATTGCATAGTTTGACTTACAATTTTAACAATGTTCATTTAATTGCATAGTTTGACTTAAAATTTTACCAATGTTCATTTTTAGGGACACCAAGTGTATGGAGCCGGATCTAAGAGTAGTGGGTGTGAAATAGAAAAAGTTATATGTCTAACAGTTCCCATTCCCGAGGACAGGAGACATTTAAATAAAAATAAGTCTCACAAGCATTTTGTCAAACACATGGTGTACAACAACATATATTGATAGAAATATTTAAATAGATAAAAAGCATACTTGCCAAATGTCACAAGTGTAGAATTTATCTGAGAGGATCTGTAGAATTGAAGAAGCCCATCACACTAAATATTCATTATCATCATCATCATCTTCTTCTTCTTTTTTTGCTCTTCTTTTTATTCGAAATGGAGCAGTACATAGTGGTCGTATATACTACTCCATCCATCCCAAAATCTCCTTCTCCTTTTGTTCCCCAAAATTCTTTCCATTTTTATTAAAAATTTACTTTTATCCAAAATATTTTTTTGACCTACCTATCACATCATACATTTTCACTAATAATTCACATCACATCTCACTTCTATCCTCACATCAAGAATATTTTAGAAAGGTCAACACAAAAATATTTCTCTCTTAAATTTTCTAAAAGTTAAAATGAGAACATCTTTTTAAGACAGAGAAAGTATTAAAAAATTGAGTTGGAAGTGACTGCAATTGCAGTCATTTGCTCCCACTTGGCTTCGCCTTTAAGTGTATACCAAGACATAAATAGGCACACACAGACACTCAATATCTGTGCATGCACAAACATTAAATATCCACATTTTCCTATTTGTGCATTGGCGTGCACCTGTTGCACCCCAAGTGGGGTTCCCCAAGTAGGGTTAGTTCATCAAGTATTATTCTTATTTTTTTGATTTTCACTAGAAGTCAAAATCAATAGCTTTTGATTTCTCATATATGGAATAACTTATACTCCCTAGTTTTTATTAAGGTGTTTGCATGCTAGACAATAATAGTAATATCAATTCAGATGGTGTTGGTTTATTAGTCACCTTATATGGTTGAATACATTTCTACTTGTGTTTGTTTATTAGTCGCCTTCTACGATTTGGTGTATTTCTCATCCGGGTAAAATATCAACGAGCATTGTAAATCATTAGTTAATTTGCTTACTCATAATAGGCTGTAATTAAATTGACTAGAATTCGATCTTCATTGGGGATCATAACTAGAAACCTTGTTCTCTGTATTGCATTTAATATCAAGAACCCTCAAATCATGTGTTATGTGATATGTGGAACTAGAATCAATAATACATTAATCTTGTTCATTTAGTATACATGCCATATTAGACCTTGGGACCTTGTTTGCCATTGTTCTAGTTTCTTCTTCAAAGTATTTCCTTAGAGGTTGATATTATTCTTTTCAAAGGCCTCTAACAGGGCTGTCAATGGATAATCAAAAATCCAGTTATTATCTGCATCCGTATCCACTTAAACGGAAATAATCCGCACGCATTCATTTTAAATGGATATTATTCGTATTCGATTACTAAATGGATACAGATTTGGTAATTGTATACCCACCCCATTATACATTTATACTTGGCCCATATATCCAAAAATATACCTTACCTTCTACGTCTCTAACTTTAGTGTCTTACCATTACTTTCATAAAATACTTGGTCGATTATGACTTTATATTTTTGTTGGAATCATTTATTTTGGTTAAGACAGTAGTTTTTTTACGTATTCGATGTTGTTCAGTATTATGGATTTTGATATTCACTTTCATATTCCTTTTATAATCATTTGAATTTTTTATTAATAGTTTCGGATATTCAAATTTGTTTGAAAATCAGATCAGACGTCGATCCGAACTAGCAACTGGGTCAAGCGATCAGACTAGGTTGACTCAAGACAACCACCCATATATTGTTATAAAATATTCATATTTATGTTTAAATTAAAAAGATTGCCAAGTTTTTAAACTACTTTTAAATATATTAAAATATCATCACATAACATAAGTATGTTTATAATTATAAATGATACAAAGTTTATTTAAAGAAAAAATACAAAGCTTTACAATTAGATGTAGATTATTTTCTTAAAAAATTAGAACATGGCATGTATTAAGAAACAAATACTCCCTCTGTCATAATTCGTATTACAATCTTATTTTTTCTCTCTTCTTTAAAACTTTTGCTTATTTGTATCTTTTTATTGATTATTTGATAAAATAAAATATTCTTGTCATCTCTTATTTTGTAGAACTTTTGATATAGTTTTTAATATGTAATTTTTATTTATTATTAATGTAACAATTTATATATAAAATGAGTTAAAAATCATGGTAGTTTATCTCGTAATTCCCATTTTGTAATCAAAATAGGGATGAGCGAATTATATATTTTGTACTACTTGCAAATAACAAGTGTTTGATTTAGCATAAATGGATACAACTTTGATTTTTAAGGTTGGAGCTGAGGTGTTGGGTTTGAATCCCTCCGCCCCATCTTACATTTTTGTTTCCCAGTTTAAATACATTGATATTTGGTCGGTTTCGAATATGTATTCAGATCCAGATATATCCAAAATTGAGAAATATCCATCGATTACGGATTTGGATATATGGAAATGTAAACATATGAAAGATACAGATACGTATTCGGATATCTCAATACTTATTCGGATTCAGATTCAGATATGTCATATCTGCCACAAATATTATCCGTTTACAGCCCTAGCCTCCAACTGCATTGTTTTCATCATCGACACAGAAACACAAGTCACTAAAAACTCTTAAATCGATCGTCACACACGTTTCCATTCAATTTTGCCTAATTTAATTGGAGATAATTAATGGCAATTAAATTAAAAATAGTATGGCAGGATCTGAACTTTTCCGTATAATGCAATAGAAAGTTGGTTCAGATGTTACCTTGAGACAATGACCCTGGGGTCTGAAGCCCTGGGACTCAGAGCCAAGGCAATGCTAGAGTCCGGGTCTCAAGACTTGGAGTAGAAACGGTGAGTCTGAGATTTCGAGACTTAGAGCCAAGATGATGAGCCTAGACTTATGTACTTGAGGTCTCGTCCCGCATAAACTCTAACTATTTTTTTCTTAGTACGTCAATTTTTAGAACCGATTTCACATTCACTCATTACCTATTTTTGGCGTATAATATATTAAAGTGTTCTTCTCGACTAGGAAAACATCCATTAATCAACACTCAAAATTATTAGTGGACCTCATTGATAATTATATCCAAAAATGGCCTTTAAATGCCTAATTAATCCAAATTTCTCAACGTACAACAAGATAATTTTTCCAAATAGAATTTTTATTTGTCATAGAGACATAAAATTCATAAGTTACTACTAGTATTAACCATTGTTGGGGAAATTAATGATAACTTGGATGAATCGAGAGTTGTGTAAATACTTTCAGATTGAATATTTTGGTTGTTCACTCCAAAATTCAATCGGATAAAACTCGAAAGTATCAAGAACGAAATATGAGAATTGCTGTGTAAAAACCGAACGAAATTCGACCATGCCCAGGGGGATTTTATAGACTAGGGGTGAGAAGGAGAAGACACCATTCGCGGCTATTACCCAAAGCACGCAACTCTTCGCGCGGAAGTTTCTTCTTCAAAATTCGGTCCTATCCATCGAATTTTCTTTTAAAGAAAATTCGAAATTAAAATTCTAATTGAATTTTTTTTAACATAGCNTTGTTGGGGAAATTAATGATAACTTGGATGAATCGAGAGTTGTGTAAATACTTTCAGATTGAATATTTTGGTTGTTCACTCCAAAATTCAATCGGATAAAACTCGAAAGTATCAAGAACGAAATATGAGAATTGCTGTGTAAAAACCGAACGAAATTCGACCATGCCCAGGGGGATTTTATAGACTAGGGGTGAGAAGGAGAAGACACCATTCGCGGCTATTACCCAAAGCACGCAACTCTTCGCGCGGAAGTTTCTTCTTCAAAATTCGGTCCTATCCATCGAATTTTCTTTTAAAGAAAATTCGAAATTAAAATTCTAATTGAATTTTTTTTAACATAGCACCGAGCCAGGGGCTCGACCCCAGCCAAGGGCTCTGCCCCTTGGACCCCGCAGGGGCTGCCGCCCCTTGAACCTTGCTCGGGGGCGCTGCCCCCGAACCCCCGTCAAGGGGGCGCTGCCCCCTTGGAACCCCCGGTGTAGCGGGTTTTATATCGTAACAAACTCAATGAAGCGTGCACTCCGCACCACCAAACTTCTTTGATGATTATTAGGATACTATTGGTCGTAGTTTTTCCAATTACACTAAAATATATAACAACTATTACGGAGTGATATTTCTTTATTAAATTGTTTACTAATTTTCTGTTTTAGAGTAAATTTCACAAATTATCCGTAATTATACATAGTTTTCCATATTTAGTGCTCAACTCTAAGATACTACATAAATTGTCCTCAATTTTTGAAAGCTAATTTATAAATAGCCGTATAGGCCAAATAGTCTCTAAAGGACCGACTCATAATTTGAATAAAATAAATTTAAAAAAAAAACTTAAAATTTTGTTTCTTTTGCAAATATTTTGGAGCAAAGTATGTAAATTTTATTTTTTAATTCTACACGAATATTTGCATAAAATAAATTGAAAAAACTTTAAATTTTGTTTCTTTTGCGTAATATTGTAATCTTTTTGGGACGTAAGGAGTATGTAAATTTTATTTTTTATTTCGATGATAAACTCTAAATAAAGTAAATTAATAAAATATAAATTTTATTTTATTTTGCGTAAAGTGACAATTTTTTAGAATGAAAGGAGTATGTTGTATTCCCAAATAAAGACAACAAAGGTAATGTGTTATTATTGCATTCCTAGAATCTTAATTTAAAAAAAAAAAACCGACATGCTAAATATTAAAAATACATATTATGAAAAAGTGAATTCTCATTTTATGCACACCAAAAAAAATCAACACCCAAAAGCAAAGCAAAAGCTCTCCAAGTCCTTAGCATTGGAGACTGCAAACACTCAGCCCCCTGCACAGCACACCCCCTTTTTATTCTCTCACAACTTTTTTTTATTTATTCGGTCTCTATTTTGATTACAGAATAGTGTATGAATTACGAGGTAAAATTTTATTATTTTTGAAATTATTTTATTTATAAATTGATACACCAATAATAAAAAATTAAAATTATATATTAAAAATTATATCAAAAGTTTTACAAAATAAAAAGTTACAAGAATATTCATTCTATCAAAGAATCAACGAAAACACATAAATAAAATTGTAATAAAAATGGTGGCGGGAAGAGTATTTCTTTTCTCTTTTTTTTTTCATTTCAAAAGTTTTTTTTTTGTATATTTAAAGTGCTTACTTACTTTGCATGTCTTGATCATTACAGCCTCCCAGTGGTATTTATTTCCCCAAACCCACATGAGTGAAATTCTCAAAATAACCTCACTCCCATGGGATTCAAGAAATTGAGGAGATTGGCTTTTCAGTTTTCACCCCCCATTTTAAAGAAATCTCTGCGCCCGAGTTCGACTCGGCCACTCGGACACTGAATCGGAGCAGCCATTTTTGTTTCTTTTTTTTTGTTGTTGTTGAGTTGCAGAAGACGACAATTAAGCCAATGTGCAGAAGCAGATTCCTGATGAGATGGCTTCTTCTAACATTTCCCCCTTGCTGATAATTCCCCTTCTTCTTGTCTCCTCCATGCTCTGTTTCTTGTCTCCTTCTCCAGCAGCATGGTCGGCGGCCGCCGCCGCCGCAGACGGCGGTGGGTCTCCGTCCAATCAGACATTCCGGCCCGGCCACCACTCCCGGAGGATGAAAATGGTCCGTTCCCGTCTCATGAATATCAATAAGCCTTCTGTCAAGACAATACAGGTCATTCCCCTGCTTCTTGGATCAAAAATTCAAATTCCTTATAAAATTCATTTATTTATTTATTTATTGGGTTAATTAGTTTGATTTATAGTAAGTAATAACGAAAATGATTTTTTTTGGGGATATAAATGCAGAGTCCAGACGGTGATATAATTGATTGCGTTCCCATACAGAAACAGCCGGCATTTGATCATCCACTGTTAAAGGGTCAGAAACCAGTGGTAATCAAATTATAAACCCAATATTAATTAATTCTTGTTTCTTCCAAAGAAAAAAAAATTAAAAATCTGGGCATTCAAGAATCTACAGTAATTGACAGGAATTAAGGTTTTTTATTTTAAAATTAAAATTCATAGGATGCTCCGGAAATTCCGAAAGGGTACAATTTGGAGGAGGAGGAAGAAGAAGAAATGGAAGGTTTGCAGCTATGGAGGATGTCCGGAGAATGGTGCCCCGACGGAACAGTGCCGATAAGAAGGACAAGTGAAGAAGACATTTTGCGGGCGAGTTCTGTTCGGAGATTCGGCCGGAAAGAAACAACAGTTCATGATGTCGTCCGGAGAGACACGACCTCCGACTTTCATGAGGTTTGTTTCTTTGCTCTTGTTAAACTCTCCACGAAAAACTAATCACTAGTTAAATAAATATTACTCTCTCCGTCTCTGTATATTTGTCCAGTTTGACTTTTTCGAGTCAAACTAGATAAACTTTGAGCTTCAATTCAATAAAAATCGTAATATATTTTAACATAAAAATGACTTTATTGGATTTATCGTATTGAGAACTTTAGAAATTGTATTTCATTATGCTGATATATAATATAAATTGAAAGTATTTGGAGTTCAAAATTTGTCCAGTTTGACTCAAAAAAGTCAAACTGGATAAATACACTGAAACGGAGGTAGTAGATTCTATAAGTGAAATTTGCGCTAAATAGTTCTAAAACGTATATCTTTTTTCAATGTAATACTTAAATATTTTTATTCCTTAAATACTACGGAGTACTTGAATAATGTCTCATGGTGGGAATAATGTCCAGTGATGGTAGACATTTAGTTTGAACAATGTCCAGTGTCGCTAGACATTTACTTGAAAAAATGACCAGTACACATTGAACAATGATACTACATTGAGAAATAAAAACATATGATACTGCATTGAGAAAGTCGCTATGTTTTAGTACTATTTAGGTAAATTTGCTAATAAAATAAAATATTAAAATAGACGAATATACAAGAGATTTTCTAAAAGTTTTTTATTCATATTTTAAATATTTGTATTAAATTAAAAATAAACTTACAAATTTAAAAAATACATCGAAAAATTTTTATAAAACAAGAGATAACAAAAATATCTTAATTAAATTGGGTGAAAATTAATTTAGGACGACATTAATTTAGAGTGGCACGGTAGAGACTAGTTACTTTTCCGGCAACCTAATTTTCACATCACTTTTACAAAATCCAGGGGGAAAAAAAGTACTCCGTAACAAGAGATTTTCTTCAAATTTTTCTTTAGTCAAATTCGGATTAGAAAACAAAAGATGTGATAATGTACAAGTAAAAGTGTTGTCCGTACCATCCAATAAGTTTCTAAAATGAAGAGTGGATGTAACAAACTTTTTTCATGAAAACGCAACCTTTGCACTGTTTTTTTTTTAATATTTTTTTTTGTGTGTGTGGACAATATCATTCTTCTTCTGACCTACGTCTTTTATTAATTTATTTATTTATTTTTGGTTTTTATAAGGACTTTGTTTTTGTTTTTCACTTTTGTTTGTTGTTTTTCATGCACAACAATGAATATGAGTGTGTTTGACAACTTGGGACATTTTTATTACCACATTATAAAACTCAACAATGTGACTTGCCTTTTTGAGGCCAATTCATTACTAAAACAAATAAAATGGGCTAAAGGACCATTCATTATTTCACAATTTTTTTCTTTTGGGCAATTTATTTCTCAAATAAAGAATGGTCCTTTAGCCCATTTTATTTGTTTTAGTAATGAATTGGCATATGTTACAGACATTATTCAATTTTACTTCGCATATGTTACAGAAAAAATAAATCTTTATAGGAAAGGAGTATAATTTAATTCAAAACAGGATTCTGTCGGCGTCGCTCATCAGTGTCATGCATAAGAGAACTACATAATACATCAAAAGGACTATTTCGAAATCAAATAGAACGCCGTATACATCAAAAGGACTGTTTCGATGTCATATTAGGACACTGACCCTGAATGTCAAAAAAGAACTTTACTTTTTAAAATTTGTTAGTTATTATTATTGTATTTTTTTTTAAATGTGATTTTATTGGGTGGGGGTGGGGGTGGGACAGCATGCAGTTGGGTATGTAAATGGAGAGCAATACTATGGGGCAAAGGCAAGTATGAATGTGTGGGCACCTCATGTGGCTAATGCCCAAGAATTTAGCTTGTCACAAATGTGGATCATCTCTGGTTCTTTTGGTGCTGACCTCAACACCATTGAGGCTGGTTGGCAGGCATGTTTTTTCTTTCTTAATCTTCAAAATCCTCCATTAATCTTTCTTTTTTTGACCCATTTTTCACTAATAATAATAGTAATCTCATGTAATCTCAATACGTTCACTAAAAAACCCGCTTTTAATGACTACAAAAGATGCATAAGTGAACCATTTGGGAGCGTTCTACGTGACTTTAAGGCTCAGTGTTGTATGTACTTAGGGGTGCAGGTCAGGAGACGTTGCTCGACGGGGGTGCTAATTAAGGGATGGGGTGGCGGGGGATAAAGATGGTTAGGTGAATGATGGGTCTTGAATCGGCGCAAGTAGAGGGGCGAGGGACTGGGGTAGGGGTTGAATTGTTGCACGGGGTTAGAAAGGTACACAAAGTTAGGGGGTCCCACATTTGACGCTACATTTGAAACCATAGTATTTCAGAGACACAAATGCACAATAGTTGTCTATGTTTATCTATACGCAAGATAGTGGTATGTCAAATGTAGGCTTCCCTTGCATTCACATTTAACTTGACTTTTGAAATGTATCAAAAATTGAATGAATATAGACATACTTAATGTCTAGATTCTTTAGACTTTTGATACGGAGTATATCGCAAAAATCATTTAAAGTAATACACACTCATGGTACACACATAGAAGTTAACATCTGGGAAATTAATGAAAAAGGGGTAGCAAAATAAAATTAAAGCACCCATTATATCTTTCATCTACCCTCTCCCAATCAAAGGGTAGTAACAATAAAGGGCAGTATTCAATTGCCATTTCTTTGTCAAATTGAATTGGACATTAATACTATTATTATTGGAACTGATGAAGAATTTAATGTCTATATGACGCACAGATTAGTCCAGAGATTTATGGGGACAGTCGTCCGAGGTTCTTCACTTACTGGACCGTAAGTCTAAATTACTTTATTTTTATTTTTATTTTATTTATTTTTTGCATGTTTTTTTCTTCTGAAAATGCACTTACTACCTCTGTCCCAGAGTATTTGTCCACTTTCATTTTTACACACCATCCAATATACTTCTTTAATCCATTTTATCTTGTAATTTGTATATTAAAAAGTTATACTACCTCCGTTCCAGAGTATTTGTCCACTTTCATTTTTACACACCATCCAATATACTTCTTTAATCCATTTTATCTTGTAATTTGTATATTAAAAAATTATAGAAATTATATATTAATAATCTATATGTTAAAACAAATCAAACAAGATCACACATGACTATATTTAGACTTACACATTGAGAGAATTTTATGAGTTAAAGTACTTAGATGAACAGTTTCAAAAGTCAAAAGTGGACGAATATAGCGGGACGGAGGGAGTAGAAATTATATATTAATAATTTATATGTTAAGACAAATCAAATAAGATCACATATGACTATATTTAGACTTACACATTGAGAGAATTTTATGAGTCAAAGTGCTTAGATGAACAGTTCCAAAAGTCAAAAGTGGACGAATATAGCGGGACGGAGGGAGTATTATTTTTATTGTGTCAAAATCTTGTTTGCACTTTATGTTTTTTTTTTAAAATAATACGTCTTCTGTCTCTCATAGATCTTCTCAGACATTATTCACGAAAAAAATTTAATTCACTTCGTTTGCTTATTTTTACTAGTTTTTTTTAAAATTAATATAGTCTTGTCATGTTTTGTAAAATTTTTTTGTGTAACTTTTTACTTCATCAATTTTATTTTAAAATTTTACACATACTATTAAATAAGTAAACTGAAAATAAAATCATTCAAAAATCATAAAACGTATTGGAAAGATCTTTGAAAAACGGAGAGAGTAATATATTTTTTTACAGCAACCCTTTTATTTTCAAAATAAAAAAAAAAACTATTGGGTAATAATGAAAACCCAGTAAAAGTGAATACCCGTAGTATATATTTCCACTCATGTCTATGGCTGTACGAAACCATTGAATCTCCCTGTAACTATTTTGACAAGAGTCAATTTCAAATTTTCCTGTCGAGTAAAAGAAGTCAAATTTAACCCTAGTCAACGACACACATTTTAAACAAATTTACGGTCTTGAATAATAATTTCAGCCACATTCCACATTCCATAAAAATGCCATTACACGAGAGAGAAAAAAGGATGGATTTTAGTAAATTATCCCCATTATATCGTCCTATCTATTTTTAAATAATTGTTTATTATGACTGTTTACACATATTGCTTCCCTAACAAAAACTTCTTCTACTATCTTTTTTCTTGTCCCACAAAAGTTTTACCTTTTCTATTAAAAGATCACTTTACCCCTACTAATTCTTAATCTATCTATCACATAATACATTGTTACTAATAATCTATCCGTCATATCCCACTTTTACCCATGACAATAAGGATATTATTGAAAAGTCAAAACAAAATTATCCTTCCTTTAAATTTTTTAAAAATCAAAACGAGAACGCCTTAATGGGACGGAAGAAGTATTAAAAATCAGATAAATATGAGCATAATATATGAATAAAGTCATGATGAATAATTGTTCAAAAATGGTGATAATAGGTAGAATATAAGAAATTGAATTATTTTTTTTGACAAGATATATAAATATATAATTTCTTGCATGGGAATAATATAATTAATAAATGAATGAATTAATTTATGTATGTTAATTAACAGAGTGATGCATATCGAACGACGGGTTGTTATAATTTGTTGTGCTCGGGTTTTGTTCAAACAAACAATAGAATATCCATTGGAGCAGCTATCTCCCCTACATCTTCCTATGGTGGACGACAATTTGATATCACCGTTTTAATTTGGAAGGTACGTAATTATAAACATTATTATTATTATTATTATTATTATTATTATTATTATTATTATTATTATTATTATTATTATTATTATTATTATTATTATTATTACTCCGTACTAATTACCCATTTTTTTGACGTACTAAAAAATATTTCTCACTTCATTTCTTTAATTTATATTCTCTCCCTCTAAAAATGTTCTTCCAGTTTGACTTTTCACTGTCTCCAATATTGCAATTTGTATATAGATATTATCTTTGTTTTGGAGGTCCAACACTTTTAATTTCATATATATATATATATATATATATATATATATATATAAATTAAAAACATACTTTTTTAGGAATGTAGCTAGGTATTCCAATATTTTATTATAATACTACGGAGTATAATTTTGTTATGTTTATTACTAAAAAAATATTTAAATAATATTACTCCGTATTTGTTAAGGTCAATGCCCATTTTTTCATTTCGTCCAGGGCCATCGAAGTCCTTGACAAAAAAATGTATTGTTGTGATTAACATAATGTGCGCATGCATATATATACTTAAAAAGTTACATTTACCTCTGAAATGAAAACGTGGTTGAGATATTGGAGTGTTAGCTTCATCAACTATGCATATAATATAAGTGGGCATTGCACTTGAATTATGATGGTCTTCTTATTTGAAAGTCTCATTTTGACTTCACTTATGATATATAAAGTAAAAGCATGTAGATTTCTCCCTTTTGTCTTCAAGAAGCCATCAATTAATGAGTGAAGAAAAATGGGGGTGAATAAAAAAGATGAACAAGAAAATAAGGGTATTGTAGTATTTTTAATGTATTAATTAGGACGTACGACAATTAAAGATTCTGAATTTTGATATTTGGACGTTCGACAGGACCCGAAAAAGGGGCATTGGTGGCTACAGTTCGGATCGAAGACGCTCGTTGGGTACTGGCCCTCGGCATTGTTCACGCACTTGAAAGGGGCAGGGAGCATGGTACAGTTTGGGGGCGAGGTCGTGAACCGAAGAGGATCGGGGTCCCACACAACCACACAAATGGGGAGTGGCCATTTTTCAGGAGAGGGTTTTGGGAAGGCCTCTTACTTTAGGAACTTGCAAATGGTTGATTGGGACAACTCTTTGATCCCATTGCCTAATCTTAGAGTCACTGCTGATCACCCTAATTGCTATGATATTAGAGGAGGGGTTAATCACGCTTGGGGCAATTTCTTCTTTTATGGAGGACCTGGAAGAAATTCAAGATGTCCATAAATTTAAAAGAAAAAAGAAAAAAAAGAGTTCAAGTTCTCTTTTCTTTTTTTTTTTTTTTATATATTTTTTCCAAGGTTTTGGGTGTGGTTGAGCTTAGGGTTTTTATTTTTTTATTTTTTATGTAGTTGTGATAAATTAATTAATTATTATTATAAGGGAAATATAGTGAATTTTTGGTGTATCTAATATTGAATATTACATTAATTAAAAAAATAAATATGGTGCATGATAATACTATCAAGTTAGGAGACAAGTTCTATAAGCTTGCAAAATGTGTAAAAAAAACATATCCAAACTAATGACCTATTCGCTAATGAGTTATGACCTTTTTTTAGTGCTTCAAATTAATGACCTATTCGCTAATAAAATTATCATATCATATCATGAAACAACTCAAATAAGAATTCAAACTTTTAACATGCATGATTACATTAGGATGAAATTTCACTAAACTCCATATTAAAAATTGAAGATAAATCAGTCTATATTCTTCTTCTAATTAAGAACACGATATAATAAAGGCATTGTTTGGAAGTTGCTTGTCAAGTATTGTTTGCTAGTTGTTTTTGTTGGCTGTTCAGAATTGTTGATGAGTTTAGCTTGTTTGACCGCCTGGATATATATATTATATTGGCTGATTGTTAAAAAATCTTTAGTAAAAATTACATTTTTGCAATTAGTTGTTTCGAAATTTTAAAAATATAAAATTTGTATACATGTATGTTTGTGTGTGTGTGTGTGTGTAAGTAGCAATAGAATCAAATTTTCTCATCACAATGAGTATTAGATTTGTATTTTAATTTAAAGATATGTTACTTAAATTGTTCATTTTGTGAATCTTTTGTAACCAACAATGTTGGGTTTTGCTTCGATGATCTTGAATGGATGTATAATAAGTTTGAAAGTGAGAATGTAGTTTGTAGAGAATAGTTTGATAATGTCATGGAATTCATGGATATTTGTTCGTCCAATCTCAATGTTAATTGTCAAGGAACCTATTCAACCAAAAGCTCAAGCTTGTGGTTGTGGCCTAGGAAAGTTTATTTGTGCTCTAACACGCCTCCTCGCGTGCAGGCGTAGTCTTTTTCAAGCCTTACACGTGAAACTATAATTTTTTAAAACTAGGTGGCGCTGAGTTTCGAACCCGTGACCTCTTAGTCAACTAGGCTCCGATACCATGTCAAGGAACCCATTCAACCAAAAGTTCAAGCTTGTGGTTGTGGCATAGGAAAGTTTATTTATGCTCTAACATTAATAGGTCTAACAATAATATGCAATGTCCGTGTAAGTCATGTAAAATTTTGAAGTTTGGAAGTAATGCAACCATAATAGAGCACATTCTCTAATTTGGTTTTATTTATTCCAAATTATTATGAGCACAGGGGTCTATCATTGTGAAAAACATGGGGATATTTTTAATCTAAATGATGGCGAGTGGAACATCTGAACGATACAACATGTGTTGCAGGAACCGTAGTTAGAGGCCAATATGTTGACATGGTGTATGACGTTGCACGCCTGTTTATGGCAAATTTAAATGCCGAGAAAGAACTGAACCCAACAGATAAAAAGTTTTTTAACATGCTGAAAATTGTTGATAAACACTTGTGGTTAGGATGCCTTAAGATGACACAGTTATTGGCTACTAAAGATTGAATCAAAACATAATCTATCCACATTCAAAAAAAAAACATAATCTATCCTCGAAATCGCTAGACAAACCGATTCACAATATGTGATATTCATGATATGTTCATCATCCTGTATAGAAATCGAATACTTTGCTAATCTAGAAAAGGGTTGTTGCAAGCGCATTCTTGCACAAGGCTTCGAAGAAATTGTAATAAGCCAACAAAGAGGATTTAAATAGGATTTGCGTTATAAGTCATATGTAAGGTAGATTTTATCATAAATATTAAGAAGAGGCCGACATTCTATTTTATCGGTGTAATACACACACACACACATATATCTCTGTGTGTGTATGTATGTATATGTATGTATGTATGTATGTATGTATGTATGTATATATATGTGTGTGTGTATATATATATATATATATATATATATATATATATATATATATATATATATATATATATATATAGTTAGTTAGTTAGTTTAATAAAATATGTGAAATTAGCACTAAATAGGATTAAAACATAATGACTTTCCTAATGTACGACTCAAACTTTTTTATTCCCTAAATAGGACTTAATAATGACCTAGTGGGAGGAATAATGTCCAGTAATGATGGACATTTACTTGAATAATGACTACTTCATAATGACTAAAGGTCCTACATTGGGAAATAAAAACATATGGTCCTATATTAGAAAAGTCATTATGTTTTAGTCTTATTTAAGTAAATTTCTCATAAAATATTGCTTACTTTTATCACTTCCAAAACCCTTGTCATACATGAAGTTCATACTTCAAATTCTTTTGTAACGAAATTTCAATATTACATTCTTCATTTTAATGCTCTCTTGGCCTTGCAAAAAAATCATTGTTTTACTTGTCCAAAAAAATCACATTTTATTTATTTATTTATTTTTTTGCATGTAAAAGAATCGCTGACTAACAAGCTTTTTTTCTCCAAGTAATTTATAACAAATACTTTTTTATTTTTTCAAAACTCGTTTAAAATCAAACAAATCACAAAATCCTTGTATATTCAATATATCCTTGTACATTCAATATATTTAAAAAAAATTTAAAAAACCAATATTTTTGGGGAAAAAATTATGGTAGAGATATATTAGTAGCATAATGGTTTCGTTGTCACTTGTCAATAGTGTCACAGATTTTTTGGAATATCCATGATGTTCTATTTGTAAATTAAATATTTTGCAGGATAGAGTTGGGTGAAAATTCAAAAAGAAAATAATAAAAATCATCAAATTTATAAACATGTTTCAAAAACCATTACAAAAATTTAGATGATATTTTCTTCACCTGATTTGATCGAAATAAATTCTGATTTAATTTGATCTGAATATTGTTATATTTATTTTTTTTTAATGAGTTTTAATTCAAATAAAAATAAATAATAAGTTACTTTCTTAAAAATAACTTGGGAAGAATATAAATAACATTAATCTTTCCACTTTCTATCTCCATTGCTAATTGCAAGTGAGGAAATGGCTTTGCTCACTTCACTCTCCCTTCCCCGCACCATTACGCCGCAATCTTCTACGCATATTAACGATGACGTCAAACTCCGGCGGTCGTCTTTTTCATCCTCCGGCAGCCGCCCCACTTCTCGGCAACTTCTTCTCTCCGGTATGAGCTTCGCGTTATTACTGAAAATCGAATTGAATTACTACGCCGAAAGTTTGGCGTTTCTTCTAGTTGATATTCGACGAATTTATCCCCTCTTTGTGCTCAATTTTAGATAAGTATTTGAACTTTCAAAAGCGGTTTGTGGTTTGTGCGAGAAGATTGAAGGGTTTGGAAGAGGCATTAAGAATCCAAAGGTATTTCTCTTTGTGCAACAGCGTGATTTTGGAATGAATCTGGGTTTCATAGGAACTTAGAGGAATCATTAATGGTGGAAATCGGATGCTGAAACAGGGAGCGTGAGCTTGCTAGTAACCCTAGCAGGAGGCGGCTACCTTTAAAGAGAGGACGGGTGTCGCCCCAGCTTTTTGTTCCTGATCACATAACGAAGCCTCCTTATGTGGGCTCAAGAGAATTGCCAGAAATCTCAAGTCAACATCAAATCCATGATGCCGAAGGAATTTCTCGAATGAAAGCTGCAGGTGAGCTTGCTGCCCGGGTGCTCGAGTTTGCAGGAACGTTGGTTAGGGTGAGATATTTAACACCCTTTTGCTCTGTTTTCAATTCTGAATGGGAATTTCCAAGTTCCAACTGATGTATTTCTACTAACTTATTCGAGTACAGTAGTTAACTGAATGGATAATGACAAATTGAATGGATTTTATTTTCTTCAACATTTCAGACTTCTTAAATCTAATGCTCTTACCAATCTACTTGTATTTGATTGATGCTGCTTACAAAATATGAACTCACTAATGTATTGTCAGCCACTAGTAACAACAAATGAAATAGATAAAGCTGTACACCAAATGATTATTGATGCTGGTGCTTATCCATCTCCTCTGGGCTATGGGGGTTTTCCTAAAAGTGTCTGTACTTCTGTCAACGAGTGTATGTGCCATGGAATACCAGACTCTCGGCAGCTACGGGTTGGTTATTTTCCATACCCACCTTTGTATATCAGTTCAGTTCTCTTTTCTGAAATGACTTCGTTTGATGCAGGATGGTGACATAATAAACATTGACGTAACGGTATACTTGAATGTAAGATGTTGAAAGTTTTTGTGCCCACTATGCTTTATTGATTCATTATTTATGTGTGCTCAATAGATGTCCTATTACAAAGATCATATTCTTTGGTTTCTTTTCCAGGGTTATCATGGAGACACATCCAAAACCTTCCTTTGTGGCAATGTTAGTGAGCCCATGAAACGCCTTGTCAAGGTATGTCTTTTTGCTTACTAAAGGAATGATAAAGTATAATATGGCTTAGGCCCCGTTTGGCATTAGCTTTAGTGTTTAGCTTCAATGTTTCATAATGTTATCCAAAGACCAAAGGTAGCCCTTAACCTTTTCAAAGTTATTGTGCACCATTAAAAGTTTATACTAAAGGGTAAAGGCTAATGCTAATTGAAAACGTTGTTCTCAAAAGAAGCCACAGTCAAGTTTTAGGACTTTTGGCCATTGACATATTGGTCGAAATCTGCTGTTTTAGCTACATACTTCTGATATTTTGTCCACAAAGTTGAAGCATTGAATAACTATTCTTATTTCGTAACTTTTTTTTATCTGGAAGGCGGTTATAGTCACACTTGATCTTTTATTCATAAAGTTAAGCCTTATATGACAGGTTACGGAGGAGTGCTTGTATAGAGGAATTGCTGTTTGTCGAGATGGTGCCCTGTTTAGGAAAATCGGGAAGAGAATAAGGTGTTTATAATTAACATAATTTGAAGTCCAATGTGTATTAATCTTTTTACAACTATTCTCATTCTGAGAGTATATTTTTACACCAAACTACTTTTCAGTGAACATGCAGAAAAATTCAATTACGGTGTGGTGGATCGTTTTGTTGGACATGGAATCGGGACCGTATTTCACTCTGAACCACTCATATTCCATCACCGTAAGTGCTTCAAGCTTTGTTTAACTTTGACGTACGTGACATGTCATATTTATCCGTCCTGGACAGTCTTTCATCAATGCTATTTGTTGTGCTTTGAACATTCTATTGGTTAGATCTATGGAACAAAAAATGCTCATATTTATTGTTATTATTATTATTTTACATTGATTGAATCACTACCAAGCAATATCCGTATTCATCATCTCTTAAACAATGTACAATGTTGTGAATCACAAATTGTACACAGCATTTCTTTGTGATATGCATTCGTCTCTGTTACAGGTAATGACAAGTCCGGTAGCATGGTTGAGGGGCAAACATTTACCATTGGTAAGCGCAGATTCTTTTTCTTCTCATTTTTTGGCATGAATGTAAGCAATGCTTAACTATTTACTCCTCATTTGTTGTTTGTGCCACACGAGGAAGAAGAATTTCAGAGTGGGCAATCTTTAAGTTTTGGGGTATCTTTGTCGCAGAACCAATTCTGACATTAGGAAGAACGGAATGTGTGACCTGGGAAGATAACTGGACAACTCTAACAGCCGATGGTAGCCCCGCTGCGCAATTTGAGCACACAATTCTGATCACAAAGACTGGCGCTGAAATATTAACTAAATGCTGACTATAACCTCGGTTAGAACTTAGAACAAAGTCTTTACATATTGCTTTTCTGTATTTTTGTTCTTATATATACATATTCTCGGCTAAGGGAAGCGTTTTCGAATGTAAGATAAAATGATCCCATTTGCAAAAGTTGTTCTTCTTATGCTCCTTATGTACATTCACCACTGCAAAGGAAGCTCTGAAAGTGCTCCAAAAATGCAGTGGCACTATTGGCCAGTGTCAACGAACCGTGTCCTTCATTTAAATATTTAATGAAAATTATGTTCTCAGGAAGCACACATAAATACCTATTATGTGTAAATATATTATACATTGGACAAACTCCAATGTTAGTTGGAATTTAGGGATTCTAAGAAAACTTGGTACAAGTGGTTAAGGGTGATCTATGCGTAAATGATCTTCCTGCAAATATGGTAAATGATAGGGCATAATGGCGTCGTTTGATCTATGCAAGCGCTCATCCGAAGGAACAAATCTTTGTTGTTAAGGTAGTATAAAAGTAATTGTTACATCATAAAAAATACAATCCATATCCCACAATGGAAGGATGGTGTTATTGAACATTGTATTTTATTTTTGTTGTGAACCCTACTTAAAACAAGAAAAAAAAATGGATTGGGATCTAACTAGGTAAACAATACTTTATTTTTAATTGAATTTAAAAATCTCTCCCTCCCCTATTGGGAATAATAATAAAGATAACTTTGTACAAAAGAGTCATAAAGAAAACTTAAATATTTATTAAACAGAATTTAATTGTTCACAAATTTATCAATTACTAACAATATTTTCGTACATACGATTAAAGGGTTAAACTTTAGTTCAATTTTATACATCGATGGGGTTCTAGTGCCACCGGATTACGGCGTCACTGCGTTTTTGGCGTACCTCCGGTGCTCTGTTCGCAAAATTAACGGTTCCTACTCCCCTAACCCATCCCCTAAACCCCCACCCCAACCCCGCCGTAAGCCCCCCACAAAATGTGTGGCTATTATGCGTTCATAATAGCCATACATTTTGTGGGGGCTTACAGCAGGGTTGGGGTGGGAGTGCAGGTACGGGGCTAGGGTGGAGGGTTTAGGGGGGTAGGAACCGTCAATTTTGCAAACGGAGCACCGAAAGTGCCCCAAAATGCCAGTGGCACCATATTCCGATGTCACTAGAACCTCACGGTGGGGTTCTAGTGACACCGTACATTATAACTACTCTCTTTTCAGCTTTTGTTTTTTATCTTGAAAAAAACTGGCAATTATTATAATATCAACTCAAAAGTAATTATCAAAACCATCAGTTTGAATGTGGCGAGGCAAAGTTTCCAGTTGCAAAAAAAATATTAACTTTCAAATATTCTCTCTAGAGAAAAAAATTACATTTTCCATGGCAATGGTAACAAAACCATCAATTTGTCTTCCAAACGGTCTTAGCAAGCACCGGATAAATAAAAATTACAGCCGAAGTAAAAATTCCCCTCCCTGTCAAAGAAGGCAGAAACATTACCACCAGAGAGCTCTTATTGTTCATTTGAGAGATGAAGTTACATGTATGCTAAGCTAGACTACAGTTGAAAAGAAGAAGAATATGGTCTTGTGGAGAATTGCAGTCTTTCATCAAAAGTCCATGCCACCCATTCCACCACCGCCCATGGCCGGAGTATCCTTCTCCTCCTTGGGAAGCTCAACCACCACCGCTTCCGTGGTGGTCAGTAGGGAAGAAACGCTGGCGGCATCAACCAACGCCGTTCTTATCACTTTCAACGGGTCAATAATCCCAGCCTTCACCATATCGACATATTCACCTGTTTCAATTGAAAAAAGAACGCATTAATCTTTCGGCGATGTTTTAGCAAATAAACGGGACTGGTATTATTATATGGAGAGTAATGCCCTGTTTGGGAATAGCGTTTTCAACTATCATTAGTGTTACGGATTATTTTTTAATGGTGTAGATTAACTTTGAAAGTGCTGCGGTTAGATAATCTTTTCAAATGCTAAAGCTAAATGCTGAAGTTTTCCAAACTGGCATTAGTAATACTCCCTCCGTTCCAAAAAAAGATTCCCCACTTGGCACAAAATTTAAGAAAAGTGAAAAAGTGTGATTCCCAGATTGACTTGGCACAAAGTGAAAATGAGAGTGAAGTAGAGGAGAGAGAAAGGTTTGAGCCACTCAATGTTTTCCATAAAAGGAAAGAGGGGCTTTTTTGGAATGTCTCGAAAAAGGAAATAAGAAGCCTTTTTTAGGGATGGAGTGAGTAATTAACAGTGGGAGAGATTCAAGATATTACCTTTAGCTGCATCATAACCGAGATCAAGGTTATCTTGCTCAAGCAACTTGCCAACCACAACCGCACCCTCTACTCCGGCATTTGCTGCAATTGTATACACCGGTGTCTGCACAGAGAACAACTTGTTTGGTTAGACAAATGGTGTTTGGTCAGACAACACACTGTCACCTCTATTTATACTTCCTGAATTTTGATTAATTTCTACTTTTTTTTCAAGTTGTGACTAGGAGATTACTTGTAATGGGAATTCATAGAATATGAGGCATGATGAATAATGGTACAAACCTTGAGGGCATGCTGAATAATCTGGACACCAACCCTCTGGTCAAAGTTGGCAGTGGGTAACTTTTCCAATTCTTTCGAAGCATAGAGAAGCGCAACACCGCCACCTGGGACAATTCCCTCCTCCACAGCTGCTTTTGTGGCATTTAAAGCGTCGGTAACTCTATCTTTCTTTTCCCCAACCTCAGCTTCGCTTGCACCTCCAATCTGCAATTTTAGCATTAAAAATGAAGTTCAAATTATGGAAATTCAATTAACTTCATTTTTTTAAAATAACAAGAAATATTAAAAGAACTTAAAAATTGAATTTTTAGCCTTATTTTAAAGGAATATCTAAATAAGAATACATTTTGTACAGCTTAAACAGACATACTTTTAAAACAGCCACACCACCGGAGAGCTTAGCTAATCTTTCTTGCAACTTCTCCTTGTCATAATCGGATGTGCTCAACTCGATTGCTGACCTTATCTGGTACCATAAGTCCATAACCATCATGAGGTATTATATTACAATCAGTCACAAAAAAAATGGCATTCTTGAAACCAGAAACTTCAAGCACTAACCTGTTCACATCTTTCCTCAATAGTCTTTTTCTCTCCTGCGCCATCAAGAACGACTGTATCATCTTTTGAAACTGTGACCTGAAACAGTAGCATTAATTAGTACCAGTGACCAATGAAATGATGAGGAAAAATTCATTTCAAAAACTCAAAAGCAAGTATGTTTTACCTTTTTGCATGTTCCAAGCAGTTCGATATCAACATTTTCAATGTTCATCCCGAGCTCTTCGGTTATGACCTGATTGATTAATGTAGTGCAAACATGTTTATCAGAACTAAAAGCAGGTCACTAAAATAAAGATCAATTATAGGAATAGTTCTCACTTGGCCTCCTGTGAGAGTGGCAAGATCTTGAAGATTTGACTTCCTATTTTCTCCAAATCCAGGAGCTTTTATGGCACAGACCTGAATGTATTTTAGCATATAGGTACAGTCACATCAATCAAAAATTAAAACTCCAGAAAACCAGTACAAAAGCCTCTTGGCAATCAGATGCTACCTTGATTCCAACACGAAGTTTGTTAAGGATGAGTGTTGCAAGTGCATCACTGTCCACATCTTCAGCGACAATCAACAGTGGTCTTTGCTTCTGCAATTGTGCAACAAGGCAATAATAATGTTAAATAAGGTCATAATTTTTTTAAAAAATTATGACAATCTAGGCATCATGCTGTATCCTTGATTTGAAAAAGAGAAATAATACCTTCAAAGCCAACTCTAGGATTTTCACAATAGCATTAATGCTTGATATTTTCTTCTCATGGATAAGAATAAGAGGATCATCCAACTCCTGCAAATTTAAAAGTGTAGCAGAGAAATAAACAAATGTTTATCAGCAAACATTTTTTGCATGTATAAACAAATGATTATACAATGTACAAGAAACATCAACATCAAAGTCTGGCAACTTACACATTTCTGATTCTTCTGGTTTGTAATAAAATACGGAGAGATATAGCCCCTGTCTAGTTTCATCCCCTCCACAACTTCTAGCTCATTGAATAATGTCTTCCCGTCCTGGAAAAGAACCAAATTCCAAGTAAATCTTAAAAACACGGTTCAAATTTTACATAGTGCTAGCTGAATACTTGACATCTTGTGATGCTATTAGATTATTACTCCAGGTATATGGTGTTAATGATTATGTGTCATTCTAATTATTATTAACTAAAACTGATTCCTAGATAAAGCTTACATATTGATATGGATCAAAGACTATAATGAATACAAAAACAGGAAAATGCAATTGTGTTGTTGACTTGTTGTCTTAAGGGATATTTGAAAAAAATAAACAAGAGCACCTACTTGAATTGTAATGACACCTTCCTTTCCAACTTTCTCCATAGCCTTCGCAATTAGCTCACCAATCTCTCTTTCTCCATTTGCAGAGATTGTTCCTACCTGTCAGCACGAAGAATAATAGTTCGTAAATGTTTAAGAATCTATAAACTTCAGAAATAAATGAGAACATAGACAAATGTGCAATGAGATATCTCACTGGCTGTATATACAGAAACTTTCACATGAATACTCATAAACCTTAAGAAACATTACCCTTAAAGGCAGTGGTCATATACCTGAGCAATTTCCTCAGATGTGCTAATCATGCGTGCTCTGCTCTTGAGGCTTGTTACAACAGCATCAACAGCCATAGAAATACCACGTCTCAGATCCATTGCGTTCATACCTGCTGCAACTGACTTGCATCCTTCAGCAAATATGGCCTGTGTGAGAACAGTTGCACAGGTTGTACCTATAGTTGAGAGAAAAGATCCAACCTAAACGGTTAGCATATCCAATATAAACTATATTGCTGTGAATTCACAATGAAGGAGAAACAAAGCCCAACATGAAAGCTATGTTTGACTCACCATCACCGGCAACATCATTGGTAGCATTAGCAACTTGTTTTACAAGACTTGCCCCAACATTTTTTACTTTGTGGCTAAACTCTACACTTTTTGCAACAGTAACACCATCTTTTGTTACTTTTGGTGCACCCCAGCTTTGTTCAATCACAACATTGCGCCCCTGAAATACAATAGCAGTCAACACATATACTTAAAAAGAAAGTTAAAGATTACACTCAAAGAAACCATATGCATGAAATACAAAAGCAATCCTTGCAAAGAGGAATAAATGATGGGCACAGCGGCTCACTCCTCTTTAAAATTGTGATCACTTTTTCTCTAGCCTCTCGTACCCTCAAAATTTGGGCATTCAAGAATTGAATAAAATCATTCATTTGAAGGTAAGCAAAACAATCATGTTGAAATGCTGTTAACAAATACAAGTAACTTTCTATATAACGCACAGTTCTTCCAGAGTATACACTTTAGCAAAATGTGAAAAAAATTGTACAAAATCCTAAACCCCACCAAGAAAAACTTTCATGTTCAACATGCACAGACAAGCTTCTGATCATAATTCATAAGTCTAAATATGCAAAATAATCAATTTAACAGTAAGAGCCTCAAGAGTGATCAGTCTGAAAACGCATATTTCAATCTGAAAGCGCATCATAGTGCATTGATCTAACCAAATGACGCTGCTGCTAAACAATTGGCCAAGTACCGTTAATTTAATTTTTTGGGAGAAAAGATGGTACCTTTGGCCCCATGGTGACCTTAACAGCATTGGCAAGCTCTTCTACTCCCTGAAGCATCAAGGCTCGAGCCTCGACTCCAAATCTAATATCTTTGGCAGCATAGTTTCTGTTCCAACTTAACCTACCACTTACCTGGATATAAAAAAATCATATTAGGGACAAATCAAACCCATAATAACAGAACATAGAAAGACAATTCGAACTCCAGAAGAGAAACGAACGAATGAATACTCTCCGATCTATACAAATAAACAAGAAATTACCTGTTGAGTGCAGTTCTTGGCGACCCTGAAACAGAAACAACAATGGGTGGTTTAGCCAATGCAGATTCCGTAATGTGAGAAAGTAAAACTGAGGTGAGGACCGTACCTAGCCTTAGAGGCAAGATTTGCTGCGAAGCGATACATGGTTTTTGAGAAATTGATGCCGAGAGCAGAACAGATGTGGCGATGAGGAAGAGCAGTGGAGGCGGAAGCAGAGAGCACACAGAGCAGTGCTTCTAGGGTTTTGGGGTTTAGAAGCCTCTGCTACCAAAACCCAATAAAAGAATACCGAGCAACCTTTGGAAACAAGTTTTAAATTATTACTCCCTATTTGGAAAAAATTTACATCAATACTTAAAAAAATACGGAGTAGAGGATAATATGATATACAAAATTACAAATACTATGGTCACGTTTGGATCATTGTTGGATGTTAGTGTTAACATTTTGAAAAAATTATCTGATGCTAGTATTAAGTGTTGACGTTTTTAAAATTAATCTATATCATTAATCTAAAACGTTGTTCCTAAACAATGCATAAGCTCCTAGGAAATTAGTCATTTTCTACACTTTTATTTTTGGACGCCAACTAAATTAAATACGTGACATTTTAAATGTTGACTGAACAATTATTAAGTATGGATTAGTAACTAATATTGTAGTTACAATGAAGATTATTTCATTATGGTAAAATTGAAAAACTACCTGCATTTGCATTTTAATCAAATAAATTATTAATAGTGATTAACAAAAAAATAGTTAATTTTAAAGTCATTATTTTTATAATAATAATAATATATTCGTTTGATATGTCTCAAAATATAAATCTAATAGAATATGTTGTGAAAGGATAAGAATTATGGATTTCACATTATGATTATTTTAAAAGTATAAAAAATGAAAAATGTAAAATTGAACAGGTTAGACCATTATTTGAAAAATAAAATGATGAGAAAGGATCGTAAAAAATACTCCTGTATCTCTTATCAAACGTCTATCACCTTATTTTTATTTTTATTCTTATCATTTTGTTTCTTCAAATGACTATCAACCTAATTCAATTTTACGTTTCACATTTTTATACTTTTAAAATGGCTATAACTTTAAATCTATAGCTCATATACTTTCATAAGATCGGTATACCGTTGGATCTCTGTCCGACTTGTCAAACAAATAAAATTTTGATTATTAAATATTAACTTTAAAATTCTAATTCATTTGAATCAATATTTATAATATATCAAATTAAAATATGATGAACACATTTCAGTTTTTCATTTTAACTACAGTGTAAAAATGAAAAACTCACGTCTAGAGAATGTGCAAGGTATGTTTGGTGCTCGAACATTCAAATTTTACTACAGTGTGAACCCTTGTTTTGTTCTTAAAAGATATATGACTCATATTTTGATATTTTCATAATTTTTTACTCATATCTAGAGAATTCTCCCTTTCCATAAAGCTATCCTGTAGGGGATTGCCCCTTGGACCCCGCTAGGGGCTGCCGCCACCAAACCCCGCTATAGAAATTTTAATATCATTGAACGGGCGTGCTCTCTGCACCTTCAAACTCGTTAACAAGGCATATTAAAATTCTCGCTTATTCTAAGTAAATCTCAATTTAATAAAATAGTCGATGACATAAAAATCATCAAAATATAATAGAGGATAAAATATTGAAAATCCCGTAATACAAAAAACCAATTATGAAATTTACTTTTATTAAAAAAAATGAATAACTTTGAAATATACATATACATGCATATACGGAGTATATTTTTTTGAGTAATTTACATATATAAGAGTAAAAGACATCACTTTTCCCTAAATAGGAGTACTCCTATTTGCATTACCGTATAGTACTATAAAATTACAAAAATATCCCATGACGAAAACCTCCAGCCGTTTTTTCCTCAATCAAGTTGGGCTATAATTTAGGGAATGACCATAGAAATAGTAAAAAAACACATTATCCGATTACTTATCTAATTTAAAATAAAATTAATTATATTAAATTTACATACTCCTTCCGTCCGAGAGTATTTGTCCAGTTTCATTTTTACATACCATCCAATGCATTTCTTTAATCCATTTTATCTTGTAATTTGTATATTAAAAAATTATAGAAATTATATATTAATAATCTATATGTTAAGACAAATCAAACAAGATCACACATGACTATATTTAGGCTTACACATTCAGAGAATTTGATGAGTCAAAGTGCTTAGATGAACAGTTCCAAAAGTCAAAAGTGGACAAAAACTAGGGGACGGAGGGAGTAATAACTAAAAAATATTTATTTCCATGATTAATGATCAAAATGTGTAATATTTATCTTTAAAAGTTAAACTATAAAAACATGAGTAATTTACCTAAATAGGACTAAAACATAATGACTTTCCCAATATAGGACCATATGTTTTTATTTCTCAATATAGGACTTTTGGTCATTATCAAGTAGTCATTATTCAAGTAAATGTCCGTCATGACATTATTCCTTCCACAAGGTCATTATTAAGTCCTATTTAGGGAATAAAAAAGTTTAAGTCCTACATTAGGAAAGTCATTATGTTTTAGTCCTATTTAGTGCAAATTTCACTAAAAACATTTAAGATGAAGGAAGTATATGATAATTTTTGGGATTTCATCAGAAGATAGTGTCTTAGGCATTAATTTTTGTAATATGCAACTAGACAAGGGTAAATATATTTGCTCGTTGATGATGTTCAAAAAATAAAGTCATTATGCATATGAACTTTAAGATGAAAATATAAAGAGCGTGTGTAAACATTGCATATGAAGATATTAAGCTATACACACAATATTGTTCTAAAACATTATTGTCTTGAAACATGCACATATGACATTTTGATGTATAAAAGGTCATTCACACAAGACGTTTTGATGTACAATATGTTGTAATATGCAACTAGGCAAGGGCAAACATATTCCATGGCTATTGANATTATGCTTATGAATTTAAGGGAAAAACATAGAGAACATGTGTAAACAATGCATATGAGGACATTAAGCAATATACAAACATATTAAAATCATCTAAGACATTATTGCCTTTAGACATTATTATCATAAAACATTCACACAGAACATTTATATAATGTATAAGGTCATTATTGTGAATATGAGTAAAAAGGTAAAACTTTCAATTCACACATGCCATTTTCATAATGTATAAGGTCATTGTGAATATGAGTAAAATGGTAAGTGGAATTTATCTAAATAAGATTTAAACATAATAACTTTTTCTAAATAGGACCATATATTTTTATTTCTCAATGTAGGACCATTGGTCATTATTCATTAGTCATTATTCAAGTAAATATCCACCATCACTGGATATTATTAATTCCTCCCACTAGACATTATTAAGTACTTCCTCTGTCCTCCAGTTTTGTCCACTTTTGACTTTTGGAACTGTTCATCTAAGCACTTTGACTCATCAAATTCTCTCAATGTGTAAGCCTAAATATAGTCATGTGTGATCTTGGTTGATCTATCTTAACATATAGATTATTAATATATAATTTCTATAATTTTTTAATATACAAATTACAAGATAAAATGGATTAAAGAAGTGTATTGGATGGTGTGTAAAAATGAAAGTGGATAAATACTCTTGGACGGAGGAAGTACTATTTAGGAAATAAAACATTTTAAATGTTACTCCGTACATTAGGAAATAACTTATGTTTTAGTCCTATTTAGTGTAAATTTTACAAGGGGTTATACGAAGAAATTTAAAAAAAAATAAGGGCCTAGAGTAAAAATGTGTAGTTCTCTTACTACCTCCGTCCCATTTTATAACGCCTGTTTCGGTTTACGATGTTTGATTGAAATTATTTTCAAACCATTTTATATGACAAATGGTATAGAATTAAAAAATAAAAATTACATATTAAAAAACTAAATCAAAAGATCTACAAAACTAGTAGTGACAATAATATTTTATTTTATCAAATTGTTAACGAAAATAAAGAAAGAAAGTGAATGAAGTTTGACCCTGTGAATAGTAAACATGCATTATAATTTGGGACGGAGGGAGTATAATATAGTAACAGAAATATTCTTTAAAAAAGTAAAAAAAAATATTTTTAAAATCACAAGAAAAGAAAATATGAGAAACAATATACTCCGTACAGAGTAATGATCACTAAAAAATAGGAGAAATTATAATTAATTATCCTCTAAATAAGAAAAGAGAATCCTATTTAAAATATGGAAGCTAAAGAAACGGAATTGAGAAAAGTAAGTCTAAAGGGCAAAGATGGCTACACGGGACAAAATAAGTCTTAAACAAAGAAAAAATCATAATAAGTCTTATTTAGGGAAACCTATCATCTTTTAGTCCTATTAGGAACAAATTTTACTATTTTTTTTGATTTTTTAATTAACATTTTAAGGTGCACCCGCATTTGCACCCAAATGACCCAATGGCTTTCCCTTGATGAGATCCAGCGTCAGCAAGATACAGCTGCGTGAAGCATTTATTTCACACCAATACCCTCCATTATTTTTAGTCTTTTTTAAGAAAAATGCTAGGGGTACACCATTTGGTGTACTCCATTTGTCCCCCACCCCCTTCATTACCACATAAATAGGCAAAAATTTTAAAAAAAATTAAATAAATAAAAAGTAGATAAAAATGGGTGGTGGAGAAGGGGGTGAGGGACAAATGGGGTACACCTTTGGTGTACCCCTAGCATGGCTCCTTTTTTAATGCTGTTCCAGCCACCAACCTGTATAAAAATTCCAAACAGCAGGGAGATTATTGTTCTGTTTGGGTCGCTTTCCTTCTCAGCCTCCCCTATCATTCCTGTGTCTGAGTAGGAACGATCCATGACCCACTTTTTGCCGCTCCTCTGTATCATGTACCAAAAGGGTTGGCTAACCAATTCAAGAAGACGCCATTCTACTGCGAGTTCTGTATAAAAAAATCCCCCCTCCCCCCCACCCAAAAAAAACCCAATTTTTTTGATGGTTGCTTGATATGGGGAAATGGGTAATGACAGGATTTCAATTGGCCGAGCTTTTTGTGAGCTCAGTGGCTTATTTGGCATACGGGTTTTACTTATTCAGCACAGCAGTGGCTGGTGACCTCTCTCAGAGCTTGAGTGGACGCTTCTTCAAGCCTGATATTGAGAATGAGTTGAAATACGAGGAGTCTAAGGTCTTTGATCTTCCTCCCATTGTGTTGGTTCACGGGATCTTTGGTTTTGGTCAAGGGGTAAGTGATTTCTTGGATTTTTCACAGATTTTTAGAGCAATAGTTCAGGTAATGTACTGATACCAGCTTTTGGGTTCTTGGATTTGCCATTTGTTGCAGAGATTTGGAGGGTTGTCTTATTTTGCAGGAGCAGAGAAGAAAGATGATGGAATCCTTGTGCCTGACTTGGGGTCATTGACCAGTGTTTATGATAGGTGGGATTCGAATCACATCCAGTGTTTCTCTAAATTTGAGATATTTTTTCAAGAGGGATTTTTTCTTGTCTTTGTGACATTTGACGGGCTTTAAGCTGCAGGGCTCGGGAACTATTTTACTATTTAAAAGGAGGCCAGGTTGATTATGGGGAAGAACACAGCAAGGCTTGTGGGCATTCACAATTTGGAAGAATTTACGGAAAAGGTTTGAACTTTGAACATCCAAAGTTTCAAGCACCCTTTGCCTCATGTTGATTACTTGCTTACATCTAATAAGCCGTTGCTGTAAATGTAACTTAACAGTGTCTATAGTAAAAATACTAGAAAGCTGTTTGGTATGTAGTGTTTTTACAACATTTTCAATTACCCTACACCTATGTGACTATGTGAGTTCGAAGTTTGAAGATCTAAGGTAATCTGACATTGTTTTGGGGTATAGAAGGTAGTTAGGCGTAGAGGATTGCCTTTGTAGGAGTTTGTTTATTTACGTGCTGTTATTTACTCTTCTTTCTTTTGTCGGTGTTTGAAGATTAACTTGCTTGTATATAGTCTTGAGTTGAAGGTCTTTCTGAAACAGTCTCTCTACCTTTTGGGGTAGAGGTAAAGTCTTCATACACCCATCTTCTTGACCCCATTTATGTGACCTTATTCGGTTGTTGAATCGTAGGGCATTACCCTCAGTGGGACGAGGAACACCCTATTCACTTCGTTGGCCACTCCGCTGGAGCACAAGTTGTCAGAGTTCTTCAGCAAATGCTTGCTGACAAGGTCATCTCTCTGCACATGATCAATGAGGTTTTAGACAATTGTTTCGCTTTTGAAACTAATAAGTGCTCTAATGAATCAAGTGTAGGCATTCAAGGGTTATGAAAGTACCTCAGAGAATTGGGTCTCGAGTTTAACTTCATTGTCCGGTGCACTGAATGGGACAACAAGAACCTACCTTGATGGAATCCAGTAAGTTCATTTGCAACTCGTCTTACTCTTAGAGCCCGTTTGGTTGCCTTTAGTTTTGACTCATACCCTTACTTTTTTGCCACAAGTTCAGTTACATTTCTATATAAGATCGTGATAACGATTTAGCAAACAATCATTTTGTTCATTCAATTTTTTTTTTGGAAAAAAAGGCCAGAAGATGGGAGGTCCTTAAAGCCCATATGTCTGCTTCAGCTATGCCGAATTGGAGTCTTGATATATGACTGGTTTGACATCCCTTGGCTCAAGGCTTACTACAATTTCGGGTTCGACCATTTCAACAATTCTTGGAAGAAAACCGGGGTGCGAGGCCTTCTTGATTGCCTCTTGGGGAAAGCCGGTCCATTTGCCTCCGGAGATTGGATCCTTCCAGACCTTTCAATCCAAGGATCTGTCAAGATGAATAGCCGCTTGCGCACATTCCCAAACACTTTCTACTTCAGTTATGCCACAAAGTGTACTTTCAAAATCATGGGCGTCACGGTTCCTTCTGCTGTGCTGGGAATACATCCATTGCTCTTCATCAGAGTCCTGCAAATGACCCAATGGGAACACCCTTCTGATGCTTCTCTACCTTTTAAGGGTTACAGGTTTGTGTGTTTCTTCAAGTTTCTGTCTTTCTTTCTCTAGTCGTTGTCTTTTACTCGAACAAATATTCAAAATCTTTGGGTTCTAGTATAGAATTTCAAGAAAGTTGCTAGTGTTTGTTTGTGTGAAGTTGAAATTATAAATGGGACTACTACAAATGCAGGGATGAGGACTGGTGGGACAACGATGGAGCAGTGAACACTATATCAATGACACGGCCTCTTTTTCCAGTCGAGCACCCGAGTCAGTTTGTTCCAGAAACTTCCGAGCGCCAGCCACTGCAGCCAGGCATCTGGTACGTTAAAATTCCTAAAATACCCTTCCTGTTTTCGCTTGTTATGTACAAATCTGAAAGCCTTTGCCACTGGTAAAACTCTTAGCTCGGCAGCACGTGTATTGTATGGATTGTTACTGTACGTTGTTTGTCTAAGCTGGTGGTCTCTTGAAAACAACCTTTGTCAACCTATTTCTTAGAGTCACTCTACAAACTCACTACACTTGACACTACCATTAGCAACTGTCTAGGAATTTGTACATACATAGACGATAATAGTCTGTGAACTCTGTAATTTCACAGACAATTATCATCGGTGCGTGTACAAATCGACATATGGTGTCATCTATGGTGTCAACATCTTGGTGTTATCCTAGCATTTTTGTATTTCCTGTGGGACTTTATGTCCATCGGCGAATCGGAAATGACTTGTACCCTACGAATGCAATGCAGGTACTATAAGATTGTGGAAGGGGATCACATTCTTTTCATTTTGAACCGGGAGAGGGCCGGGCTTCAATTCGATCTGATATACGACGGCATTTTTGAGCGCTGCCGGAAACATATGATTAGGAGGATTCAGATGTTACCCGACAAGCTGCCGGAAACATAGATACATATGTACAAGGATCATGTTGTGCATTGTATTGTTATGGCTCTTCATAGTTGGAGTAGACCAACTAAAATTGCAATGTGTATAGGTTTCTTGTTATTAAAATAAAATATTTTTGTCAATATCTTATGTTGAGTAGAACTTTTTTAGATATGCAATTTTTATTTTTTTTATTTCTATACTAATTTGTAAATAAAATCATTTTAAAAATTACAGGATTTTGTACGTGGTTCGAAGAGTGTAATTCATTATGCGACTTACTCTTTTTTGACCTAATTTAAACCGCCTGTTTTATAATGAGTTTTTATTGGGATGCATGACCCTATAAAAATATATGAGAATGTCAGTTTTGCTTATCCTGTATTTTGTAAATTAAAAAATTATTCCATAAAACATTCATAACATTTTATACGGAGTAATATTTTGGATGAGATACTCATTATTTCTCAGAACAATGTTCATTTTATTCAATGTTATTGCTTTTGTTTTTTGAATTTTCACATATTGAGATACACTTTTCAATGTATTGATGTATAATAATAGTGTTGGGTTCTTTTTGTTAGTAATGTTTTAAGAAAGCTCTTTTTAACTCAATGAATCAACTAATCATGTCCACCCACAATAATTATATTCCTCTCGTCCCTTAAAAAATATTTGATTTTTTACAGAGTTCAAAAAATAATATCGAGCATGAGAAATAAAGGTGGAAATTTATGCAAAGACAAGGAATAATTTGAATAATTTATTTCTATTCTTAAATAAAATGAGAACTTTTTTAGACAAGTGAAAAAATGTAAGAGGCATTTTTAGAAATAGAGTATTAAAGACTCAAAATTTGATGGAATAACTTTGTCAACATACTCGTTATTTAATAATTTAAGGCACTTTTTCCAAAAAGAAAAAGTGAAAGAAAAAAAAAGAACTTAGTATGTTAAAAATGGCCAAATGGCCAAGTCAAAAGGAATCCTTTTCCCTTAGTTTAAGGGTTGAATACAAACAAAAAAGTTGCTTTAAAAAATAAAAGAAAAACCATTTTGTTTGAAAAACATAAAACTAACAAAAAAAAGTAACGTCTGAAAAACATGAAAAACATGAAAAACATAAATTAATATGAGTAGGGTTCTATTTTACAGTAAGGTTGAAAAAAACAAAAAAATTTGTTTTTTTATGTCAAATTTTAAAAAAACATCCTCCCAACACATATATATGTCATCATACTCCGTATTATCCAAATGGAAATTAAAGAGAAAAAATTCAGACCATCTTCCCTCCTAGTACAAACTATATATATATATATATATATATATATATATATATATATACACACACACACACACACACACACACAAAGAAGAAAAACATTTCAGACCATCTTTCCTCCTAGTACAAACTATAAATAGATGGATAGATGTATATCACAAGTTAGTCAATCCCAACTCTTCTTCCCTTTATCTACCATTATTTTTCTTCCATTCTTCATTAATTCTTACACACACTCATCTAAAATATTCATTTTTTTGGTTGTTAATTGAAAAGTTGGGAATCAGAATAAGAACTAAGCTGAAAAGATGAAGATACAAACAATCCCTTTCACTAAAACTTCATCATTAGTTCCTTTACTACTAGTGTCAATGGTGGCTCTTTTGCTTCCAGAATCCAACGCCTTCCCGCGATCCCAAACCATCAAAATGATCTGCAGAGACCAGCTGGTGCGCAACGCAACAGTCTCTATCCAATCTTTCGTCGCGACAATGGGAAACCTCAGCGACCAAATGAGAGCCAAAGGGTGGGGCGCGTCCTCCATGATCAAAACCAGAGCTGAAGACGACTCTCTCTATGGGCTCGCGCAATGCCACGGCGATCTCTCCCCAGTCGACTGCCTCTTGTGCTATGCCGAAGCGCGCACCGTTTTGCCTCAGTGCTTCCCCCACAATGGGGGAAGAATCTATCTCGACGGGTGCTTCATCCGGGCTGAGGTCTATAACTTCTTCCAAGAAAGTCTCGGACCGGAAGACTCCCACATTTGTGGAAAGAAAAAAAGGAAGGGGTTTTTGTTCCAAGAGGGAACGAAGAAGGCGGTGTTGAAGGCGGTTTTGGTCGCGCCGGGTAACGACGGGTATGCCCGCGTTGAATCGTCGGTTTATGGGAGGCGCGGCGTGGAGGAGGCAGCATATGTGCTGGCAGAATGCTGGAAGACTTTGAATGCCAGTGCTTGTAAAGCTTGTTTGGGGAGTGCTTCTAGATCCATGTTGAAATGTCTGCCATGGTCAGAGGGTCGTGCGTTGTACGCCGGATGCTTCATGAGATACTCCCACACCAACTTTCTCAATCCTGTTCCAGTAGCTTCTGAAAGACCATCAAGAGGTAAATAAGTGTGAAGGAACCAATTCAACTAAAAAACTCATATTTGTGGTTGAAGGCCCTACAGGCTACAATAGTACAATGCTCCATTCGACCCCAAAAGACAGTGGATCGTCTTCCACATGGGGGGGGGGGGGGGGCTGGGGGTGTTTAGGAACCACATTAAGGTCGAATGGAACACCGTAGGGCCCTCAAGTGGACTGGTGTCATATTATGACGCTGGCCTTTGGCGTAAAAAGAACCCCAAAGTTGTTTCTTAACACTGGTTTGGTGATGATGACTCTTGTGTGTGATTTGTTTTTGCAGTGAATGCTATATCCTCTGTAGTGGCAACACTGTGTTCTGTGATTGTGGTTGTTATGGGAGTTATCATTGTCCTTCACACTTTGAAACAGAAAAGAACACAGAAGAAAAGAGAAGGTAAAACATCAGCAGTGCAGTGTTTGGCAACCAGCTGTGCTGATGTTTGGGTTAGCTATTTGTATCGGTTTTTGTGAAAAGCGTATTGTGATCTAAGCATGAAAACCAGCTGCTCCGAAAACCTCTAAACATGTGCTCTAAAAACCATGAAAAATAAGCTTGGAGTAGTTTTTTTGGGACAAAACAATTATTTTTACCAAGCACTTCTAATAGCTGTATTTTAACTCAAAAAGATTTTCACAAAAACTGAAAAAAGTTCCTTACAGAATATACAAAAACTGAGAGGCAAAACTGCACAAAGTGTTTAAACTCTACTTAACCAGTCATCAACTTCACAGGTGCAAATGATGCCAAGAAACTAGTGAAGACCCTTCATGACACCAGCTTGAACATCAAATATTCCACTCTCAAAAAAGCCACAGGGTCATTTGATGAAGCCAACAAGCTAGGGGAAGGGGGGTATGGAACAGTGTACAAGGTTTGTTTGCATAGGTCCTATACCCCACAAATCAAGAATGTTTTTTTTGGCCTATTATTTCCTTAAGATCTTCATAGTTCTAAACATGATGGTTTCATAACAAAGGGAGTTTTGGTAGATGGTAGAGAGGTAGCAGTCAAAAGACTCTTCTTTAATAACAGACATCGGGCCGCAGATTTCTACAATGAAGTTAACATCATAAGCTGGATTGAGCACAAAAATCTTGTCAAGTTGTTGGGTTGCAGCTGTTCTGGCCCCGAAAGCCTTCTTGTCTACGAGCTTTTGCCAAACCAGAGTCTTGATAGGTTCATTTTTGGTGAGTTCTTACTCCACTTTGCATAACTTCATTTTTGGTGAGTTCCAAAGTATGATGGGTCACAAAGTTTGACATGAATATACGTTTTCTTGTCAACTATAACAGATAAGAACAAAGGCAGATGTCTAAACTGGGAAAAAAGATTCAACATAATTATAGGAGTCGCAGAAGGGTTGGCATACCTCCACGAGAACTCAAAGGCGCGCATCATTCATAGAGATATCAAGGCTAGCAACATCCTGCTGGACTCAGACTTCCATGCAAAAATTGCAGATTTCGGACTAGCTAGATCTTTTGAGAAAGATGAGAGTCACATAAGTACAGCTATTGCAGGAACATTGTTAGCCACTACAAATACTATTTCAATAATGAGGTTTCAAATTCGATTCAATGCTTCATTTTTCTCACTGTTTTTTTGTTTTTGCAGGGGATACATGGCTCCGGAGTACTTATCAAACGGACGACTAACAGAAACTATAGATGTTTATAGCTTCGGAGTGCTATTGTTGGAAATTGTCATGGGAAAGCAAAACTATAAGAGCAAAAATGCAGAACACTTCGACTGTGTGGTGCATATAGTATGCTCTAACTCTAACACCTTGCATCTAAATTACTCTGTACTTTACAAGTGAGATTCTTTTGACACATCTCATGGGTGTCATTACATGACACACGGGCCATTTGAGGGTCCTACAATCCCCCCCCCCTACTGTGGCATAACGGCAAATCCAGGGGGTTAGGGGGTAGGACCACTTCATGTCAAACAGAACACTGTAGGGCCCCCAAAATGGCCCAGTGTCATATTATGACACAGGCCCTTGGTGTCAAAAGAACACCACTCCTATGATGGAGTAATGAAATGATGATTCTCAAATATCATATCATTTCACTAATTCAGGCATGGATGCACTTCCAAGAGGGGACTGTAGAGAGGCTAATTGACCCAAACCTGATGCCTCATACCTCCCGCAATGCGAATGTAAGGCATGAAATTTCCAGGGTGGTTCATGTGGGGCTATTGTGCACACAAGAAGTCCCATCACTAAGGCCATCAATGTCTGATGTGCGGCGTATGCTCGTGAAGCAGGAGGAAGAATTGCCTCCCCCTAGTAATCCACCCTTCATAGACGAGAACTTGGAGCTAAACAAGATTTGGGATGTGGAAATGAAGTCTCTTAAAGAAGGTGAAAGTGTTGCTTCATATGCCGCCATTTCCTGCAGCCCTCTACACCCCAGGTGATGCGTTGCAGTCCGGTTCGACCCTGGAAGTGGAAAAGAGTACAGAGTAGAATTAATAAGATATCAAAAAATGCTAGAAACCCAAGGTTGACACCATAGGCTATTTTTCGCACAATTGAGGCACTAATGGTGTCAACCTTGGTGGGTTTGTAGCATGGCTCATGAGATATTATTGTAAGCGTATTAGAAAAGGGGCAACAACGTCTGGGGAAAGGTCCCACAACAAGGGTGTGATGTAGGCAAACCTTACCTTGCAGATCTTTTTTTTCATTCGGAGTATTATATTATTATAAATGTATTAGGACACATTGTACGGAGCATAATATACTACTCCCTTAGTCGCATAACTTCCCACTTTCTTTGTTTAATTGTCCAAAAATCAAATTCTCATTTCTTTTTGGAAAGCACCTTTCACTTTTTTTAAAAAATAAAAAAATAAAATTTTACCGTCAACAACCTACATATTTACTACATTTTACTTCACCCCCAAAAAATAAGGCAAAAGGATAATTCTCTTTCTACTTTTAACCTTGGTGCCATTATCACACAGGATGATAATTTTGGGACAGAGAGAGTAAAAATTTGATTTATTTTATAATTGTGCTCTAGTGATATAGTTGTATTACAAGACGGATATATTGCTTGACTATAAATACATGTATATTCAGTGCAATCAAGCTACTTCTTGAGCCAGAACGAAAAATAGGCTTCTACTTGATTTCTCAGATTTCGGCCTCAGTATGACCTCACATCCAAACAAGAAGAAGAGAATCTTGATTTGCTCTACTTTCAGATCAACATATGAGAATAATAAGATGGGCATTCATTTAATATCCGGATGTTTATGTAGGAACTCATATCCCATAACGATAGGCAACTATGTACCTTTTATAATTAAAACATTAAATTTAAAGACATTTTTCAATCACATTAATTTTCTTGATTAGATAAATGATACAAGCAATATGAAGATACATTACTAAATGTACATATGGAAATGAGATAATAATATACTCCGTATGTTTTTAATATAGAAACTTGTCAAACTTTAAGAGACTAGAGCACAGGAAAGTATAGCACATGAAAATCCAAATCCAGAAGATGAAAGAGCACCTAAGGCCCCGTTTGGTACATAGAATTCAAACTAAAGAATTGGAATTGAGGACTTCAATTCCAATTCTGGTATTTGGTAGCACAAAAATTATGTAGATTTGAAATTGATAGTGCAAAAAATGAATTGGAATTGGTGAATTCAATTCTATGGAATTGAATCCCATGGAATTTCAATTTCAATTCAATTCCAATTCCATCAATTCCATATACCAAATGGACCCTAAATGATACATCATTCTATATACAGGCTTTAAAATGCAAGCTGGAGATAAGTTTATATTCAAACAAGAAAATGAAACAATAGAGAAACTTACAGGAATCGGTCGGGCAGGATTCAGTTTGCCCATGAGCCCTGCCCACTCTTCAATAGAGATGCATATAGCAACTCATTCCAAGTATCGGGCACTCCGGGCAGGCACCAGTGGCTGCAGTCTTGAGCATGCACTCCATTATGACCTTCTGCCCTATAAACTGAAGGGTGACCATCTTTTCTGTAGTCTGTAAGCCTACTGATGTTCATATAGACCACTGGAGTCTTCATATCACGAATGACACGCTCGAGGGCTTTCATCTTTGAGGGGTATTTTGCCAAATGCTTTTTGTTAAAAATTGGCTCCGTTTCGTTGTGGCACTGCCCACCAGAGTTCCACCGACCTCCTCTACATATAATCAAATCAGCATGACTTTCAAACTATTTATAAATGAGGCGCGAAAGAGATATAAATAACAAATGAGTACAGAATTTCAGCTTGTTAGTTCCATATTGTGTTGGCATTATTTTTTGACAAACGAATAGATTTACCTAGAATTATTTTAGATATTTTATTTAGACTTAGAGTTCTAGCATGTGAAGAAAGAGAAAGAGGAAAGAGCTTGAAGAAAGAAGTCTAATCCTACTTGGTTTACTATTCTTGAGGAGGAAGGCATGGTTGAGACTCCTAAGCACACTCTAACAAGGTTAATATGCTCTATATATTATCTTCACCCTCCCTTAGGGTTTTGGAAGTGCAAAACTACGAAGAACCTGAATCAAGTTCGATCAAAAAGAAAAACAAGGTGCAAAATTAGACAGTGCAAAGTTTCTGGACAGCCGCACAGATTTGATCATCGCCGGAGATCCGACCGTTGGATTTTGCTGAAATTTTCAGAGGGTGTTCTCAACACATAGAGCTTCAACGAGTTAAAATTTCACGTCAATCGGAGTTACGGATCTTCTGTTATCAAAGTTACAATCTACACATCGTTGCTGATTTTTTTGCAGAAAACGCAGCCCTGGTTTTCTTGTTGGTTGGAGTACCAAATCATGTCCGATCGTGCTGAAATTTTAGGAGGAGTCTAAGGACTCGTGGAGCTTCAATCTGAACGGTGGAGATTGAATTCTAACGGTTCAATCTTGATTTATGAGCTTCGGATCAGCCTGCATATTTTAGTAGATCAAGGAGAATCTTTATTTGAAGGTGTATTGGAATCTACGTCCTTGAAGAAGATCTTTGAGAAGGTGTAACAAGCCGTGGAGATAGACGCAAACCGAGTTTGTCGTCAAGTCATTCGTAAGTAGACAAATCAATACATTAGAAGGTTCTGNTTACACGGACGTGGGCCTTGCAGACGTAGGAGAATTTGCTCCGAACTGCGTGAACAATTCTGGTGTCTTGCTTGCTGTTTTTACTTTATTTTCTACGTGTGTGCTTGTGACAAAGAAGTGTTATAGCACACTGTTCGTCATCTGTTACTGTGACAGTGCTGCAGCATATTCTCTACAACATAGTTGATTGTTTTGTTTGCATAGCTTGTGTTTGGTGTTATCCGCTGCGCCCCACGAACTTACACAGCTATCAGTTCTCAATTTCAAGTGTTGTAAGGAAAAATGAAACATATGTAGTACTCCCTCCGTCCCATAAAAAGGTTCCGCATTTCCTTTTTCGTCCGTCCCAAGAAATAGTTCCACGTTTGGAAACAATTTTGTGGCCTTATAAATTCTCTCCTCTCTACGTCACTTTCAACCACAGTACCACACACTTTCACTTTTCTCAATTTCCATGTCAAATCAAAGGTAGAACCTTTTTATGGGACGGATGAAGGAAAAAGATCAGTTTTAAGACCTCTCATTTCTGTTTAACTTCATCTGCCAGTTTTTTTTACCAGACATTAGTTGATTGTGCTGAATGAATTGGTTCAAAACGAAAGAACTACTGCAAAAAAAAAAAATTTGCCGAAAGTTTTTTTTATTTATAAGGGTGAAAGCCTAAAAATTAAAGAATGATTTAAAATGAAAGAAAGTTTGAGGTATAACCCCATTTTTAGATTTCGTTTTCTTTAAATTGTTGAAAAAAACTGTATTTAGAATATGATTATTACCTGAAATGGGTTGCAGAATATCCTCTGAAAATAACCTGAGTTCTGTTTGGATCAACATTGTTATCCACCCATCTAGCCCAAGTGTGAAGTGCTCTCTTGTATGCTTCAAGAACCTTCAGTCTTGTGTGCACATGATTGCCTTCCTGGTAATACTCTTCCCTGCAGAACCAATATAATCCCAACACTGTTAGAAATAAAACATTGTCAATAATGGCTCTTTTGGCTCCATTGGCAATGGACGGAAATCATGTTCGAGAGTCATGATATATATATATACATAGAGAGAGAGAAAAAGAGAGAGAGAGAGAGAGCGAGAGAGAGAGAGAGAGAGAGAGAGAGAGATGAAAAAAGAAAAACAAAAAAATCACACAATACCCTCTAGAGGTTTTCTCATGAGTCCACCAATGACCAGTGTTAAAGATCATAATATCTGCATCATTGTACATTGAAGTAGTCTGGTCCATTAAATCCAATCTAAGTGTCTCAAAAGAACCATTCACACCATTGAAAGTGGATTCTCGGACAAGAAATGGAGAACCAACAAAGTCCACAGAGCAGTTGTAATCCTAGAAATTAACAACAAAAAAACATCTTATACATATGAAGAAAAGAAGATTGAGCCAGTTTAAGTATATGTTTTACCTCAAATCTGAATGCATAAAAGCCCTTCTTTCTAAACTTGCTCCTCCCTGAAATCTCATAAACTCTCTTCTTGTCGTGGGCGCCAGCACGGAGCATGCAAACAAGGGATTCCCACATGTTCCTATTTAATGAATCGCCTACGATGACCAGTGACTTGCCCCTCATCTTCTCCAGAAAATCAGTTGAGTTGAAGCTAGATATGAAAAGGATGACACTAACTTATCATTCTACGAAAGTTATCTTTGGGTGTCAGAAAATGCTAGGGGAGGAAAAACTATTGCTATGGAAAGATATGTTTGGTTTTACCACAAAGTGAAATATGATCATTGTTTTCAATAGTGTATTGAATGTGACCAAATAAGTAAAAATGAGCTTAGACACATAAAGAACAATTGCATTGAGTTTGAACAAATGTTTCATTTTTCCTAACAAGTTCTTTCAGTAGCATTTTTCCAGTTCCAAACAAACCATAATAGACATTAATTTGAAAAGCCATATGATTATATTTCAAGTAAACCGTTTTTTGTAGCAGCAGAAGTTTTAGGACATAATCCATTACTTTCCCACAAAACTGCATTGGCAACAAGCATGCAATACAAATATTTTGAAAAAAAATCAGAAATTATTTTAAGATAACTTTGCCCTTACCTTGGGATGTCACATGCATAAGGTCGCCATTTCCATTTTATATAGCCATCATCTGGCCTCTTGTTGAAGTGGCAATCAAAATCCCTATCAATGTAAGGGCATGAGCCAGAAAGATAATATGGCTTCGTGTCATCTCTTATCCATTCACCATCATAGATATCGCATTCCTTCTTGTAGAAACTCCTTTCCATTCTCAACAAGTCTACCGTCCCATTTTGAGCATTTGTACCATTTTGCCCTTCACCAGAAATACTTTCATTTTTGCGAATCTCAAAGGAAACATTTCCTTTATCAATAACATTTGAAAAGCTCACACTCCTATCAATTTGAGAGTAATTCTTCCATGGACATTCCTCTTCTTTACTGTTAAAGCTTTCATTTTTGGGATTTTCAGTGAAATTACCAAAATGGGTATCTACAATACCTCCTGCTCTTCTTCCTTCAGAATCCATCAAACTTCCATCACCAGAACCAGCATCGCTACAGCAAGAACTAACAGGTGAGAAAGAAAATGGCCAGTAAAGATGAGACCTTTCGCTGCTACTGTTTCTACTGCCCAAGCTGTTAAGCCCCTGAAAAGCTGGGAATAAAAATGGAATCTTGACTGAGGAGTTCAACAAGAAAAGGCTGGCCACTACAAATGTGGCCGCCATGGCCAGCCACCAGCCAGAAGCAACTTTTTTGCTGGGAGAAGCTGCATACTGTGACAACTGATCTGAGAATCCCAACTTTTTGAAGTCCATCAAGTCTCTTCTTTGACACAAACCAACTCACTAGAACCAACTTCAAGAAGAGAGAGAGACCCACAAACCACAAGAACCAGGTGTTCGTTCAGAGCATAGATGCTTAGGGATCTCAAGAATTGGTGGTGAATGAGTAGATTGAGATGCTCGAGTCTTATTTTTTCCTTTTTAGTTTAAGCCTTTTGTTTGGACAGTGAGAAAAGTAAGAGAAAATGAATGAAATACGGAGTAGCATATTTGCCCTTATAGCCCCTTCCTTCATCTTTTTGTGTCATTTTCTCATCCCTTCATCTTCTCTCAGAATTTTTTTACCCAAGCATTAATCGTTAAAATGAGTTTTGTTAGATGAGTTGTGTTGGTTAGTTGTTTCAAAAGATATCTTAAGACAAAATGAAGGGTTTTTCTTTGGTGCCCTATGGTGCCCTTAATAATTCAATTCATGGGCATGGATGCTCCTCCATTTAAAAATTGACATGTGGATATATAGATTTATATTAATTTTATTGTCATGTAGATTAATAAAGATTCCTTATTACTTTAAGTTTCAAAAATTATAATATCACCACTTTTCTTTCGCTCTTTTTTTATCAACTTCCTTTAAAGGTTTAATTTTTTGATCAAATAGTCCATGTTAATTAATTAAATTGATTTTTATTACATTATATGCCATTAAATGTTAAAAATTCAATTATGTTTTTTTGTATAAAAATCTATTTACCATTGCACTTTATGTTTCACATAAATAAAATAGACTTTTTTTGTTTTACATTATTCCATAATCCATAATTATATTTCGTTGAAATGACATTAACTTGCACGGAATTTTAGTTTGTTAATTACTTTAATTATTAACGTATAACAACTCAAATTATTTTGGATTGAAGTAATTAAGCCGAAGGTTTGAGTATGCCATTGACCATGTATTTTTTTTTCAAAAATACAAAGTATATAATGCTCGTATAATACGTATATGTGTATAATTTTCGTATAAAATGCAAATAAAAGGAAAAGAGATCTTCCTAAAATCAAATGTTATTGTGGACCCGAGGTTTACATCACTTTAGGGGTAGAAAATGCACGTAGTCAAATGTTTACCAACTGGATAAACATGTTTTTGGCAAAACAATGTAAAAAAGTTACTTATCAAAGTAGTAAATCCTCCATATATGCTCACCTCATTTATATGAAAATTCACATAGGCTCTATTTGATACACGGAAATCAAATTATAGGATTGGGATGTGGGATAATTATTCTAATTCCGTTGTTTGGTATCACACAAAAATGTGAATTTAAAATTGATAGTGCCAAATATGAATTGAAATAGGAGAATTCAATTCCATCCAAATCAATTTCATAGAATTTAAACTCACAATTAAATTTGAATTTCATCGATTCCGTTTGATATGCGGAATTGACGGAATTAAGATTAAATTGAGAGTTGAAATTCTATGAAATTGATTTGGATAGAATTGATTTCTCTAATTCTAATTCATTTTCGGGACTATCAAATCCAAAACAACAAATTTTGTGCTACGAAACAACAGAATTAAAATAATTGTCTCCAATTCTAATTCCAAAATTTGAATAATTAGGTGACCAAAGGAAACCTTATAACGGCGATTGCCTTAAAATAATTTTGTGGTTAAGCTCTCTTAACAAAAAAAAAAAGGGCTAAACTAAGCTGTCTCCAAAGTCCAAACGGTCTCTGAAGTCTGAAATACGCCGGCCAAAGCAGAGAATTAGCCGCTAATCCGGCGGGAGCCGACCAACAGACCGGAAACTAGCTCCGAAATCCGCCGGCCAAAGCAGCGATGATTTCCGCCGCACACACAATGCGATTCCTGTGATGAATTTCACCGCAAACAGACACTGTTCATCTTTTTAGTGCTTCCACCATGGATCTCAAACCATTCAAATTAGACATAGATGAGCTTATAGGTGAATTCGCTGAGGTATGAACTACTCCTTAATTTTTTTAATTGGATGATCATCACTCACAAACTACGAAGCGGTTGAATTTTAGCCTTGATTCCCCTGTGTTTTTCTGCATTTTTCTGCAAATTTGGGTAAGCAGTAATTGTGTTCTTATCAGGGAGGATCAACATCTCTTGCCGAGATGAAGAGTGTCTGGCTTTCAAAAAAGTTCACCTATATATTTGAGGCAAGTCCTTCCACAAATCAGGCATGCTTTATGCAATCACTCTTTGCTTATTGCATAGGTATGCTCTTTCTTTGTTTGTTTTCTTCCAGTCTATCTTCTATTAGTGCTTTTAAACCTAATCATATGTGCTTTATCCTGTCCACTCTTTGAGTAATAGATGCCCCATGTAATTTCTTCTTTTGTTGCAAGAGCCTAATTTCTTGGAAACGGTCTCTCTACTTTCAGTAGGAGTAAGGTCTGCATACACACACCCTCCCCAGACCCCGCTTTTGTAGGATCCTACTGGGTTGTTTTTGACTATTTGAATTTATAGTCTGATGTTGCTTTCCAAGCCTTGGATAGTGGTATGGAGTATGGACAATATCATCTGTTAGTTTATTGCCTTAGCATATATCCCTTTCCATGGGCATTATTTTTTCTCTTTTCATTTTCATAGAAGGGTTTCACTCAGACGGCTTTCACTATATTTTGGGTCTCAGTTTTTGTCTTTTTCTTGAATTTATTTAACATCCATCTGTAGGTAGTCTTGAGAAGATGTTCTTGCTGCTATTCAATTCTTAAAGTAACTATGGTGAAAGTATGTATACTGACTTGATTGTCATTTTAAACTCTGAACTTTTGGAATGAAGGGACTAGGGACCTGAATGAGCTTCATAGGTATTGAATTTTCTAGCCTTAGATACATTATACATCTTTTCATTTTTTCGTTGATCTCTGGCAGTATAAACTTTGATCTGCACTCTCCTTCTCATCATACACCTCAAACAACATTGTTTATGTTTTTCACTCATGGATACATTGTCTTTTTGAGTTATTATAGGCTATGTGGTGTCTACTCGCTCTCTTTCACATAGATTGGGTGGCCTTTATTGCTTATATTGCCTTTTTGAGACGCAACCATTCCGGCCTCCTTTCAAGATATACTTGTCTCTTGGTATGTATTTCTAAAACCTATTTCTAGATATTCGATGAGGGTGTAAGTTGTAATAATCTAATATTCCTATATTTGATAACATCGATTGTTTTCTGCTTCGCAAAGCTAATGGCCTGTTAAGTAAACATAATTTTTTACTGTTCAGTATCTGTGGTGAAATTAACCATTTTTATATTTGAATCTTAAAGATAGAAATGTGGAAAGATCTCCATTTTCAATCTTATCCCTATTTTGAGGTTTTTTTGCGTGTTATAAACTCCGTCCCCGCCCACACACACACACCCTTGACACCAATTCACCCCCACCTAACCATCCTCGTACCCTTGTAATCACCAAATCACCACCACCAGTTTCTTCATTGCAATAATCACTTGAACTTACCGCGACAGGGCACTGTCCGCCAAATTATGTATGACATCTCTAACTAGCATCTAGCCACCATAAGTATTCACCACCATTATTGTTTACTATACCCGTCACTTCTATCATAAACCCTGTCAACCTACTCAACCACAAGTGCACAACCCCACCACTTTTATCAGTGTAACATATCAGTATATCGCTGTCACATGTATATTTGTATAACAAAAATAACCGGATTGCTAAATTTGTCACACTTTACTCGGTTGTTGAAAATAAGTGGATTGCAATTAGCTCCATATTTGAATTCAAGTATATTTTATAGAATTATAGTTTTCTGAAGGATAATAAATCTGATTTCTTTGGATGATAAACATGGAAAACAGAAAACCAAAGTGATTTGATTAATCGTTGATATAGTGCTTATTGTTGTGAAGGCTACCTGCTCGATTTGCCAGCTTTGATCCTAAATTGGCCACTTAATGATGCTTAAGCAACTGTTTGATCTCATGTTTGGTACTATGTTTTTTGTTTAACCATTGAGATTTCATTCTTGAGTGTGTAAATAAATCATTCACCCCCTTTCGAAGTCATATATACGTGCATGTGTGTGTAGGTAGTCATGATCTGACATCTGTGGTCCTCAAAATTATTTAGCACAAAGCCATTTTGATAATTATTTAATCCAATATATCCAAATCTTTACAAAGATATGAATGGTTCTACATATTAATAATGTCATTTTTACTGAGGAGATATTATATGTGATCGTGAATGCCAACTTTATAGGAGAATTGAAGAAGCTACGGACCCTTGTTGCAGATGCAAAAGCCAAAAGTATTGAAGTTGTTTGTGCTTTAGTCAAAAGCATGTTGGATAGGAACATGTTCCTAATTGGGGTTGTAGATATAAATGAATGCTCTGCAACAGAAAGAATAAATGAAGTTACAGAGATACAGAATGCCAGAATCCGAACAGCATATGAGAAGTAAGGGAGTCAGTTTTATAAGATTTTCCTTTTGGTTTTGGTTTCTTCACTCCGTCTGATCAAGTGACCATAACCATTTTTCTCTATAGGCTGTTTGCGAACACAAAAATTGAGCTTTTCACCCATTTGGACATGGTAAGCCATGCAATACGTGGTTGGATAATTCATGAATTGTTTCTATTTATGTGCATTTCAAAATAGGTAGATGTTGCATAAGTATAACAAACAATATGATGGGTGGATTAGTTGTACAAGGAGGTGATTATTAACTATAAATAGGAATAGGTGCAGATTGTCGTCCATTGCCAATGGAGCTAAAAGAGTCATTTTTTACCATTTCCTCAACTCCAGGTAACTAAGGGACTAAATCAAAATGGAACATTAAATTTTATTCTCTTTAGCCCTTGCTTTTTGGGAAGTAAATGCAGCACTGCCTCATGAGTCATGGCCTATAAGAAATTGCCTCTTTGTTTTTTACATGGATAAGCTTGTATACATCTTGATCCCCACACACCCGTGTAATTGAAATTATACTAGGTTTGTTGTACTCAATGGTCATGTTGGCCAATATACTGGATCTGGAACCCAGGCCTATGCATTCTAGGCTTGAATTAAACTAGTGAGAGCCTACGGGCATGTAGAAGTGGGACTGTGGGAGCGTGGCCTAGGATGTCCCGGGGTTTCTTGGCCCGAGATGTAAGGTTGTATTCCTGTATGGGGACATCCCGGGTAAGGGTGTATACATCTTGGCCCATGTCATGTACAAACCTATAAATACTCCTCCAAGGCTTTGGAAGGGGATCAAATTCTAGTCTTCCTTGAGCAATAGAGCAAACTATCTGAATGTCTCTCACTCTCTCTCTACCCCTTCCCCCGGATCCTAGATCCATCACATGTAATGAATCATTTTTATGTAAATTTACAATAAACATACATTTGATTACATAACGTCGCATTTTATTACGATGTAACTAAGTGTTGCTGGAAGATTGAAAGCTTTGCACCATTAGTTTTAGTTTGGTCATGTCTGTCCTAGGACGGTCTTCACTATTACACCTGACAAATTGCTATGGATGTGGTCACACTTGAACCCAACATGTGACTTGGATATGATGATTTTCCGGCTGCTTGCATTCTCAAAAGAAAAGGGCAAGATAGTCACATGAACATGATGCTTCTTTTTTTGGATCGTCTGAAGGGACTTTGGTATTTTAGGTAAGAAAATAAATGACAAACTCAAGTGCATTGCTAGGATTGGTATTTGGTAGGATAAAAAGCACCCTCTTTTGGTTCTTGTGGGGTTTGTGGTTGGCCCATTAGGCCATTAAAATGAACTTTTACAGGCCCTTTCATCAATTAGAATGCGGATTTGAAGCCATTGTTGATTCCATAATGTTTTCCTTATATGGTTCAGGGATTGGAACTTGATCTGGATTCGATCAAACAAAGATCAACTCAATATGCAATGGCCAAGAAACGAGCAATTGAAGGTACCTTAGTATTTTGACTATTTTAAAATGGTTTGTATGATTCTCATTTGTAAGGTATACTCGTATAAAAGAAGCACTTGTGGTTAAACTATCTTTTCCCGAGGAACTTGCATTTTAGCACTACTCCCTCTGATTGCCAAAATTGTTCCTAATTTGACTTCAGGCCAAAATAAGGAAAGGTAAAATTGGGGTTGACTTTCCCTTAATATCCCTAGGGTTCACACATGGGGTTCATTACAATTGATAGCATGTTATGGTTGGGGGTATTTTAGAGATTTTGAGTGGTGGTGGAAGTGTTTTGGTGAAAGAGAAAAAAATGAACGAGGAAGAATTTTGGCAAACGGAGGGAGTGCTACTTAAACTCAGCGAATCACAATTAATTCGGGGCAGAGGGAGTATTAAAAGTGTGACGCTATATGCAATCTAATATTCTTATCATCTAAAAAGGCTTCTCTTCTTTTAAACGATCGTTTCCTTCTTTTGTTATCATTTTCTTTCCAAAGGGGCTAGTAAAACAGTAGATGTTGAGAACATAAAACACATAGCTGAGAGAACGAGGTCGGTTGGAGATGCATTGGAGCAGAGTGCTGCAGATTGGAATGCGCAGAAGGAAGCATTTTATCAACAAACTGGATATCGCCATCAACCCAGCTCAGGAACACCTCCACATCAGGAAGAACAGATCCAAGCTTATAATAAGGATGTAGAGGAAGAAGATGAATTGCAGGAAGATAACGATGCGGACTTCACCAAAGAACTTGAAGATGCCCTTTTCTCCGAACAGCTTATGATAGAAGATGAGTAAGACCTCGTTTGGGAGCAATGTTTTTGGTTAGCGTTTTGAATCATGGGTTCAAATTAACGTTGAAAAAATGCTAAGGCTAAATTTTGCCGTGCCGTTAGATAGCTACAGTGAGACTGTAAAATTAAGGGTAAACTGCAAGTTCATAGGATTTTTCAATGCTTTTTTCTATTATGTGTAATCCATGGAGCTCACTGCCTGAATACAATTTTTTTTTTATAATTCCAAATGCTTGTACTTCCTATGTCACAAATTCAAATCGTCTATTTGTGTTGAATAATTCACTTTTTTTTTTCTTTTTGAATAATTATCAGTCAAACAAATTTTAATTTTTTCTAATTTTCGTAAAAAAAACAAACATGAAGTTTAGTTCAGGACAAATAGAGTATATGTATACATCATTAAGGTACTCCGTCCTAATTCTTTTTACTCATTTTTCTTTCCTGGATTTTCCAAAAAAAATATTCCTTATTAACTTTATTTTCTTTTTGATAATGATCATTAGATTTCTCTCGTCTAAATATTTTCTAATCACAATTTGTTAATTTTGAACATTTTTCTTAACTTTTTTGGGACAAAAAGAATATCATAAAATTAAGACATTTCTGAACTCTATTTGAAAATGGCTCTAAGAAATATCAAATTAAAATCATAAGTAGATGTACTTGTGTAGTTTAGTCAAACTTTGTCAAGTAAAAAGTCATTATTTCCTTCTATTGAGATGCTTGCAAATTGCAATGTTGTAAATATTCCCCATTTGTATCAGACCTAAAATGAAGACATTATGTAAATTCTCTGCTGTATTATTTATAAACTATGCCCCCAGTATCATGATGATTCTCAATACAAGTCATATTTATATGGTAAATATACAAATTTGATGCAGAGTATTATCTTTTTTTTCATAAATAATTGCACCTTCTTGAAAACTTGGTCACCATAAAATGAGTAAAATAATCAAAAGTCATATGCTACATTCACAACACATCAAAATTGACACCGCCGATGTTTCATAGACAGTAATCTCTCACGGGCCATGCTAGAATAACACCAAGTTTGACACACACCGATGACATCCGTCTGTAAATTTTCATGAATCATTGAACACACAATTCAGAGACGATTATATCATGTGTGCATACAGAGATACAGACAACAATTTTTAATGGTGTCAACCTTGGTGTCATCACTGGAGTTAACGTAGACACTAAATTTTCCAAATCTGAAGACAGAAAACCAATTAGAGTAAGAAGTTTCACACATTCACTAAACCCTACAAACTACAAATCAACTTTTTGATCTTGACCATGGCCATGGCCATGGATGGAGTTGTCATCATCTAGGTCCAGAGAGCTCCATGGCTTCAACAACCATAGAATCTTCTATGAAGTCAGAGTATCTCTGGGGAGTCTTTTCAAACGTGGCGGTACGGTTCCTTAAGCTGCCCCCGTCGGCAACTGCCCTCTGCGAAGCCTCCCATTTTTCGGCCAGGCCATCCCCTTCGAGCATCCTCAACACTTCCGACATTTTCGGACGGTGCGAGGGGTTGAACTGAGTGCAGAGCAGAGCCACCTGAACCATCTCTTCCAGTTCTACCCTGTCGAAGCCGTTCCTCAGATCCCTGTCCACCATTGCGTTCAGTTTCTTTTCTTGATGCAATGTTTTCACCTGCAGTGGCGATAAGGGCAAATAGGGCAAAAAATGTTGGAGGGAATGACAAAGAAAGAGTAAATTCCGTAAATGGTCCCTAGTTATAGGTGGTTTTTCATATTTAGTCCATATTTTTAAGATATTACATGAATGGTCTTCCATTTTTGAAAAAATATTCCATAATCGGTCCTTCACGGACTATTTGTGTAAATGTCATATTTGGCCTAAGGGACTACTTATAGAATAGTTTTCAAAAATTAAGGATCATTTATTTGGTCCAGAGAACTGGGGACGAAATATGGAAAACTACATGTAATTAGCGAGCATTTATGGAATTTACTCATAAAAAATGAGAGGAAAGGGAGGAGAGTTATACCCAGTCAAGTATCACTCCTTTCTGGTTAGCGCCGCGGCCAAAGTCCACAGCTTTATGACCGGTAATCAGTTCAAGAAGAAGGATTCCAAAACCAAAAACGTCCGTTTTTTCGGACGATTGGCCCGTGGACAAGTACTCGGGAGCAATGTGGCCCACGGTTCCACGCACCGCAGTGGACACGTGAGATTCGTGGTGGTCCAAGAGCTTTGCTAGCCCGAAATCTCCAACGACTGCCTCAAAGTCTTCATCCAAGAGGATGTTTGCTGCTTTCACGTCGCGATGGATGATTCTCGGGTCGCATTGTTCGTGCAAATAAACCAACCCCCTTGCCGTACCTAACGCTATTCTTTTTCTCCTTGACCAGTCCAATACAGGCCTACCATTGATATGATCTGCACAAGTTGAATCCCAAGCATGTTAGTTACATAGTGTTTAAAGAGTATAAAATCACTTCAGAACCTTCGACTACAAGCTTGAGCTTCTGGTTGAGTTGGTTCCTTAAACACATGGACAACGAACATGAAAGAATTGTTTTCAAGTTATAGTGTGGGCCCCATCGCCTATGCACGAGATGATGAAATATATGGTGTTGCTATTTCCACCCCCATTATAGCTACATCCACTCCATTTATGGTTAAATGGACAATTTTGCCCTTGAAACATATAAAAGGGATATTAGATGTTTGCAAACTTTTAGGGGCAAATTTGTCCATTTTACATAAATGGAGTGGATTTTGCCATAATAGGAGTGGATATAGCAACACCCTGAAATATATTATGAATGCAAACCTTTAGAGCTTTACTTACCTTTTAACCTTGATGCAACACTCCCATTTGACATGTAAGGGTAAACAAGGAGCCTCTCATCCTCAGTTGAACAGAATCCCAAGAGACGAAGAAGATTCCGGTGCACGGCCAGACTAATCATCTCTACTTCCATCTGGAATTGGACTTCGCCGCCGGCCGTATTGAAGTCCTTCAACCTTTTGACCGCGACGATGGTGCCATCGTTTAAGGAGCCCTTGTACACTATACCAAATCCTCCCCTCCCCAAAATGTTCTTTGAGTTGAAACGGTTGGTCGCAGCCCATAGTTCCTTGTAGGTGTACTGCCTCAAATGACCTAGGCCTACCTCTGGATCATACATATCTGCCAATAAACACTTTCTTAGATATTTATGGCTTATTTGGTTAAGGGTTTTTCTCCTAAATATTTTGAAATGGGTAATAATTATTAAAATGGCCATTTCTTGAAAATTACATTTTTTTAAAGTGATTTCTTTAGTAGTTTTCTCAAAAAAAAGTGAGAGGGGACAAATCACTCAAAAAAGTACTCCGTAGTTTTTAGGTGGAATCTTAAAGAAAAACTACTCGGTAGTATATAAGGCGGTTTATCGGAAATGACACATCTAAAAGTTGTTTTTTTAACAAAATTTTCTTCTGTTTATTATCATAATTTTGTGGTAAGATGAATAGCCATATGAAGGTAATGGAAAAAAGAAGGGGTTTTACACATTCAGAAATATTTTTGTATGAAAATATTAACGCTTACCATTGAGATCAAAAAAGATCTGCTGGTTCCGTCTATAGCGACACCATAGATACGAAAGCAGTACAACGATTACGAACAAAGAGCCAAAACTGGCTCCAAAAGCAATAGCTGCAGAATGCGCTTTTGTTCCAGCTTCTTGACCTAAGAAATAATGAGTGAATGATTTAAAAATAATAGCCATTTAGTAAAAACTATAATAATGATATAATATGAGGTCTTACTCATAATGAGATGAGATATATACACAAACAGTATTTATAGGAACACATAAATACTGTAATCAATTACAGAAAAGTTCAGATTTTTTATAATTTATAAGTACACCTATTAAGGAAGTCAAAGGTCGTGCATTTCTACAATTATAACTCACCTCTTCCACCATCCGGCGGAAAGGGCATCGGCTCTGGATAGAATGCAGAGCAATTGTTCTTAGAGTTCTGCCCACAAATTAAAGAATTGCCAATAACTCTGAAATCCAACAAGAAAGAAATAAAGAAAAAAAAGATGCTCAATTCTTTATGAACCTAAAAGAAAAGTTTGCATGTAATTCAGCAAATGCATATGCCATGAAAAAAAGATACACACTTGAAAGTTCTTGTTTGCAGTTTAGGGGGTCGGCCGCTCAGATTATTAAAAGAAACATCCCTGAAAACAAGAACCAGATTAGGGGAAAAGATGTCAACATAAATTTGGCTATCCGGAAGAGATTAGCATCAAACAATGAAATGCCAATGAGAAAGTGAAGGCAGAGAGACATACACAAGAGTAAGGCCATTAAGTTTGGAGAGTGATTCCGTGATTTGCCCTGAAAGGCTATTGTTGTTGAGTCGTCTGGAAAATGTTCGAATCAAAACAAATTAGAGATAAAATCTTCGCTCGAATCAAATGGGGTATATTCAGTTTGTTTGGTTCGATATTTCTCCTTATGTAGCAATACAAAAGAAGGGATATATTTAGAGGATTAACAATGAGAACATACAACATATATATAGGGAGTATACAACAAAAAAAAACTTACAAATAATTCAAATTGCTTAGTTCTCCCAGTGAGCTTGGTATTTCACCATCAAAATTGTTGTTGGAGAGATCAAGAGTCTGAAGATGTTCTAACTTCCCAATCTCAGCAGGAATATGCCCAGAAATAGCATTGTTTTGCAGTAACCTACATTCATATGGAGAATTGCTATGGTAACTAGCTAAAATCGACAAAAAAAAGGTAGAAAGATATAAGCTTGGCCAAATACTTACACAGACTCTAGCTTAGTTAAGTTGCCAATTCCAGGAGATAAAGTCCCAGATAAACTCTGACTAGGCAGTCCCCTGATGAGGTTGAAAACTTATCAGCAGTGAACAATTTACATAATTAATTAATAGAGAACATAATAAAGTGACATTTCTTGCCCAATTTTATTATTTAATTTTTTTTATTTAAAAAAAACTACATTCTTGTAGGTACTTACAAGGCAGAGACATAGCCATCAGGGGTACATGTAATCATCCTCCAACTGCAAGGGTCTACAGAGGTGATATCCCAATTTTCCATAGCATTGTAAGGATCATGTAAGGCAGCCTTTATGGCAAACAATGCCAGCACTGCAAGGAGTTAGATTCACCACTATGTCACTTTTCTTTTCTCAAACTAGTAGAAAAAAAAATTTAAAAATTCAAGGTAAAGTTTTCAAGTTCAAGAAAGAGCCAGGATGGTAGTTTCTAACTTCAAAGAAAGAAAATAAGATGAAGAAAGTTTTTTTTTTCACAAGTTGAGAGTTTCAGCAGCATTTAACCATCAAGCTAACTAGTGAAAAAAAATTACAATAATTTTTTTTCAAGCTAAAATTTTCAAAGGCATTAGAGAGGAAAGTGAATTTTAATCCCATATGAAAGCTAGCTTCAAACTACAAAGAAAGAAAAATAATAAGAAAAGAAACTGATATTTTTTTACCCACAAATTGAGAGTTGCAGAAACATTACTACAGAGAGGGAATCAAAAAATTAGCATCTAACCTTCATAGTTTACACCAGATGGGGAAAGAGTAGCAGAACAACTCCCAACTAATTCCCAAATCACCAAGCCAAACACTCCCCATGGCAGAAGACACCACTTACTTTCCATAAATCTGGCTTCTCACTCTGTTTTCTTTTATCTTTGCATAAAAAGAAACACTACACAAGCCATCAAGAAAGTCCTTGTTCAAGAACTTCACATTTTCCTCATCCAAGCACAGTCTTCAAAAACGTAATAATCCACTAAGAAGTAAGAACAGGTCCAATCTTTTCCAGATAAAAAAGGTACCCAGAAGCCTAAAGTTTCAATCTTTGCAACCGAATATCACAAAGATTCCAAGCAAGAAAACACCCAGCAAAAAACCAGCAAGAGAAAAAGGGGGAGTTTTTTTTTCTTTCTTCTTGAGAAAGAAGTCCTGAAATTCTGGAGAGCTTTGAGATCTGGGAGTGCAAGAAATCTGATTTCTGCAATTTCTAACAGATACCCACGAATTCCATGTGGCTTCTCCTTGTTCTTCTTCTTCTTCTTCTTCTTACTCTCATCCTCTGGTATAACTTCCCATCACCATATCTCCATCTCCATATACATCAATAGTTATATACTCCGTATTTATTAATTTCTTTATTTATTTTTATTCTATTCCTTTTGATTTGAAATGTGGTAGGGCACCAGAAAAGATTACAAACAAACGAGAGGGGCCAAAACAGTAGGGCAAGGACTTTGCAGAGACAGATGCAGACAGTTTCGGACGGAAAAAAAAAAGAGAAAACAAAAACAGGAAAGAATCAAAAAACTGTATTTTAATCTCAGTTAACTGTTTCTTAATTAACCCGCAAATTCTTCTCTCTCTAACAGACCATCTATGGAAAAAGGTTGAAACTTGAAACTCCCCCCCACTCGGTTAGTCTTCTTTGTCAAATTAGCTAAGATTACTGTTCATGGTTATACTTAAACATGCTCCGTAAATCATTAAAATAATCGCAAGTTGAAAATGAAACAATGGTGTGTGTGTGCCTGTGTGGCACTGAACCAAGGGAAAAAAAAAGGGTAAATTTGATTTGAGAAAATTCGGACATGTGGAGTTGGTATTCATTCTCATACAAATATAAACATTCATTTCGAAATACGTAGTACTCATTCTGGCAAAGGTAGTGCTCATTTTAAAATAAAGAAGTACTCCCTCTGTCCCACTGTCTTTGTCCACTTACTTTTTGGCACACCATCCAATGCACTTCTTTAATTCATTTTATCTTGTAATTTGTATATTAAAAAATTATAGAAATTATATATTAATAATCTATATGTTAAGACAAATCAAGCAAGATCACATATGACTATATTTAGGCTTACACATTGAGAGAATTTGATGAGTCAAAGTGCTTAGATGAACAGTTCCAAAAGTCAAAAGTGGACAAAGACAGTGGGACGGAGGTAGTATTCATTTTTACACATTTGTCTAATATAATTATAATAAATAGCGTAGGGTTCATTCTTTAAAAAAACAATACTCATTCTCAAATAAGAAAAAGTTTATTCTGAAGCAAAGTATTGTTCAATTTTTTCACAATTAAAAAATTCAGTACCATTATCAACTTCTTCCTCTAATTGATTTGTTCCTACAAATTTATAATATCTGAGCATGGAGAATTTAAAACCCAGATTTATTCATGTTTGTATTGAATAAGAATATGATAATTCCCATACGTGCTGGTACTCGTTCTCAAATTTTCTGGTACTCATTGTCATATACTCCGTATAATAGTTCTCATATATATTCTGGGCATTGGATAAAAAGTTTGCAAAATTTACAAAAATACCATATTGTACCTAAAAAAAGGTACAGCTGGATGTACCATATAATTTGCCGGACATGTGCACCCTAAAAAAATTTTACTTTGCATTTCACAAAGTAAAAAAAGAATATTTAAAACAGCCTCAAACTTCAAATAACACACTCTAATGTGCATCCTAACAAACACTCCCTCTCTGGCTATGTCCCATTAAAAAATTTGAGTTGTGTTTTACGATATTTGATTAGAAAAAAAAGATTAAAATAGAAATAAAATATAGAAAATGTATTAAAAATGAGTTTTATATTTTTATTTTCAAAATAAAAGTAACAATGTAAGTGCAATGTCAATTATGTCAATATATAATACCAAAATTTATTATTAGATATTCATATACAGTACCATATTATCACGATGCAAAAAACTATTTTGGTGATAAAACATAGAGGTCATATTTTGGTATTTTTCTATATTATACTTCTATTTGTGTTGATTTCTTATTTGACTAAAATATTTCAATTCAATTTACATGGATCTGGTGATATTAGATTTAGGAAAAACAAAAGCATTTGTGCTTTTTAGACCAAAGTAAAAAAATTGTTTCCCACAAGTAAACGTATAAATGAAAAGCTTTTGTGGGATGGAGAAAGTGTTTTTCATTATCTTTCAAAATTTTATCAGAAATCAATTGTGTATTCACTCCAACAAAAGAGTGGATTTACCTTCTTTATTTATGAATTAAAATAACATGTCGATGAAACGTAGTTCATCAGTTGGCATAAGGGTCATACAATAGAGACATCTCGAATTTGAAATCTATTTGCTGCGATGAAAGACAACCGAGATGTAAGGGGCAAAAATGACTTCTTAGTGAATATTCTAGTCTTTCAAGTTTCAATAACATTTACTTATTTGCGCATTTTTATTTATAAAATACTTCCTCCGTCCCAAATTATTTGCCACATTTGTATTCCCGAGACAAAATATCAAGTTTTTTCAATTCATTTTATTTACATATTGGTATAGAAATAAAAAATAAAATTTACATATAAAAAACTACATGAAAAGTTCTTCGAAATAAGAGGTGTCAAGAATATTTTATTTTATCAAATAACTACTGAAAATGTTGAAATAAACAAAAGTTCCCGCAACTGCTGAAAAAACAAATGTGGTGAATATTTAAGGACGGAGGGAGTAAATATTTTCTTCAGATCTGATTTTATAGAGTACTCCCATAATTAAACTTGATTCAACTATTCAAGTACGGCTTCAGTCAAAGGCATGACCAATCCAATCGGAAGACCGAGCATGCCCGTAGTTCGGGTCAATCCCATTTACTCCAGTTCACGGTCCATGTTTTTTTGACTCATTTCACTATTTCCGTCTAGACCGCCCGAACCGGTTGGCTTTAAATAGCAAAAAACGATGGGCCAACATTAGTTGTAACTTGTAAGCTTTGTACTTCCACAATTGACTTTAATACTCGCTAGTATTATAATTTAATTAGAAAAAAATTATCTAAAATAACATCACATCTACCTGTCCTTCTAAAAATAATATAATCGTGCAATATTGCAATTAATAATCTCACATTCTCTCTTGTGTTCGCGTTTTGGGTAGCCGTTAGTGAGTTAACGACGACCTAATAGTTTTTTGTATGCCCCCAACTTTGTAATGTCTTATGGTCCCTAATTACTTGTGGTTTCCACGATTTAGTCTCCTGTTCTAAGATATTACATACTTCATTCGTTTTCAAAAACACTTTTTTTTCATTTTTTTCACTTCTAAAAAAATACTTTCACATTCTATTAAAAAAATCATTTTTACCCTTATTTTTTTATACCATATCTATCACATCATACTTTTTCTCTAATATTCTATCCATCACATCTTATTTTTACCCATCACATCAGGGGTAAAATTGAAAGTCAACTATAATTTAAGACTTCTTTATTTTTACACTAAATCAAAATATGAAGTTTTTTTGAGAACAAAGGGAGTAAATAAATTTTAATTTTTGAAAAATGTTTCATAATCGGTCCTTCAGGTACTACTTTTGGAAAAAAATATTGTCAAATTTGGTCTAAAGGACTGTGTGGAGTGTTTATGAGACAATTTTCAAAAATTAGAGACCATTTATGTAATATCATAGAATTTAGGACTAAATATGAAAAACCATTTGTCATTGGGATCACTTATGAAATTTACTCTTTTTAAAAATATTTTTTCAACTTTTAGATTTTTGCAATTTTTTTTTAAAAAAAATACTCCGTAGAATTTATCTCAAATAATTTCATCTTTCATCTTGTTGTGCGATAAAAGAGAAATCAAAATGCCTGCACAAGCATAATGGCATCATTATTTGCATAATACAGAATACTGAAAGATGGAAATATTTTTGTAGAGTGTGTAAAGGTAAAATTATTCATGATTTGGTTGGTATTGGTTTTCAATGTTTTAGGATGATATCAAACTGCTATAGTATTTCGTTGGAGTCGAAAAATGATTCATATCCTTAAACTTCATGTTCCCCTCTCTGCTACTATAGCAAATCGATAAAATGGGGGGAGGGGCAACGGAGGCTAGCGTGAGGTTTTAGGGTGTATTTACGACAGACAATTAGAGGGTGAAAATCAATTTTGGTCCAAACAAAATATTGTAATGACCTGGAATAAACTAATGTCAAAGGATGACATTGAGATTCAACGGCAATAAAACCACGACATTTTTGGAACTAATAAATTAAAAAATAAATCAGTTAATAACCATTAAATATGTTACATCTCTAAAAAATTCATTGGGATGAAGGGAGTAAAATATGAACATTCCATTAAGGGCCATTTTGAAAAAATGGGCCTGACTTCTGGACAATGATATTTGAAAAATAAATTCTAGAAATTGATTCAAAAAATAAAGATACACGAATACACTGAGGCGAAAGAAAACAAGTAGAACAAAAGGTGGAAATTAACTTCATTGAAAAAAAATCAATTTTTACCAAATAACTCATTTTCGTTGACTTTGAAAATTATTTTTGGTTCAAATTTATCTTTCGTAACAAACAAACATCACGAAAGAAGAACAATAAAAGAGATAAAAGAGAAAATGAACTTACTAAACCACCTTCACCTTGAATCATGCTAGGCAGAATTGGTTAATAGACACTACCAAATTACCATATGGGTGAACCCAAAATCGAACCCTAATAAGCATAGTATGCAAATTTTTTTGCGAACTTAAGGTCCATTGAATTTTAGTATATTTATAGTATATAAAGAAGTTAATCTTTTTACATGTAAGATCATAAAAAATGAGAAAACATCCACATTAATTACAACTCAATATATCATATCTAATTAAATTGTTCCATCGTGTGAAAGATCTAATAATAAGATGCGTTTTTTTACACTTTAGAGTTTGTAGTTTTCACTTTCTACTTTAACCAAAAAACACATTCGGGCGGATATGGGGAAGTACATGAATGGAATTTGTCAATTAAGATATGATTTGGACCATTTGGAGTGCGACACGCCAACTAATTAAGACTTCGAAATGTGTGTCATGGTTATTTACTCCCCGTCCCTAAATATTTGCCACATTTGTATTTCCGAGGCAAAATATCAAGTTTTTTCAATTCATTTTATTTACATATTGGTATAGAAATAAAATATAAAATTTACATATCAAAAAACTAAATGAAAAGTTCTTCAAAATAAAAAGTGTCAAGAATATTTTATTTTATCAAATAACCAATGAAAACGTAGAAATAAATAAAAGTTCTCGCGACTGCTGAAAAAGCTAATATTGCAAATATTTTGGGACGGATGGAATAGATCTAAATAAATCATTCTAAAAAGTATTAAAATATTGAAAAAAGTATTAGAATATAAATTTTATGTTTTTTTCCTTAAATAAGATTTCGCACTACGATAATAGGGCACTGTACATGTGCATTTTACGTAATGTACATGGTCATTATTGGTAATATAAATACAACTCCTATTTTGTGAATAAAAATGTGAAACTCTTGGGAAAAAATAATTTTTAATTTTTGAAAAATAATTCATAATCGGTCCTTCAAGTACTACTTTTGGAAAAAAAATATTGTCAATATATCATTTAATAACCATTAAATATGTTACATCTCTAAAAAATTCATTGGGATGAAGGGAGTAAAATATGAACATTCCATTAAGGGCCATTTTGAAAAGATGGGCTTGACTTCCGGACATGATATTTGAAAGGGAGAAAGACCAAAGTAGGACTAAAACATTGAAAATATATCAAAATAGGACTTCAATGTTTTTATTCCCGGAATAGGACTTATATTACCAAACATGGTCATGTAAATTACCAAAAAAGTATAGAACGTGCATATGTACACTGCCACATTACCACAATGCAAAGTCCTATTTCAGAAAAAAACATGAAAGTCTTATTTTGGTACTTTTCTCTATGTTTTAGTCCTATTTAGGGTGATTTCTATATTTGAAAAATAAATTCTAGAAATTGATTCAAAAAATAAAGATAGACGAATATATTTAGGCGAAGAAAAATAACTAGAAAAAGAAGGTGGAAATCAACGTCATTAAAAAAACCAATTTCAACCAAACAACTCATTGTTCAAATTTATCTTTCGAAACAACCAAACATCACAAATGAAGAACGATAAAAGAGATAAAAGATAAAAAGAACTTACTAAACCATCTTCACCTTGAATCATACCAGGCGGAATTGGTTAATGAACACTACCAAATTACGAAATGGGTGAACCCAAAATCAAACCCTAATAAGTACAATAAGCAAATTTTTTGTGGACTTAAGATTCATACTTATTATATGGATCTTAGTGTATTTGTAGTATATAAAGAATTTGACTTTTTCAAAAAAGAAAATATTCACATGTAAGATCCTAAAAAATATGAGAAAATCCACATTAATTACAACTCAATTTACCATATCTAATTAAATTGTTCCATCGTGTGTGAAAGATCTAATAATTTACACTTTAGAGTTTGTAGTTTTCACTTTCTACTTTAACCAAAAAACACATTCGGGCGCATATGGTGAAGTACGTGAATGGAATTTGTCAATTAAGATATGATTTGGACCATTTGGACCGCGACCAACTAATTAAGACTTCGAAATGTGTGACATTTGTGATTGAGATTCTTAATAAAATACTCTAAATAAGATTAAAATATAGAACAAATATTAAAATAGAAATTTTATGTTTTTTTCCTTAAATAAGAGTTTGCACTGTGATAATAGGGCACTGTACGCGTGCGTTTTACGTAATCTACATGGTCATTATTGGTAATATATGTTGGGGGAGAAGCAACAAGTAGGATGCACCACCTACAAGGATCAACTTCAAGACAACCAACCAAACACTTAACCCAATTCACCACTATTGATTAACCAAGCACATAAAATCAGCAACACATCAAATAAACCACAACCAAATATGAAGAACAAAGATGCAAACGACACACGATTTTTATACGTGGAAAACCCCTTCGATGTGAAGGATAAAAACCACGGGACTTATAGGGAGTCCGCCCTCTTCTTCTCTTATTATGCAAATTGAGGGTAAAAACACCCAAACTCAGTCTACAAGGATGTCACAGCCCACCAACAACAACATACATAAGAGGCATCAACAATAGAGAAGGAAAATCAGGATTATCACCCAAAAACGCAGCGTCGCACCAGCTGCGATTACAGAAGATCCGTAGCTCCGATTGATGTGAAAATTGAACAGATTGAAGCCCTAAGTGTTGGGAACAATCTCTGAAAATTTCAGCTCAATCCAACGGCTGGATCTCTGGCGATGATCGAATTTGTGCGGCTGGTCTGTAAATTCTGCACCAGCACCTTTCCTCTCTCAATTCTGAT
>OOIL02003369.1:1812831-1852432 GCA_900332095.2 Cuscuta campestris
CAACACATCAAATAAACCACAACCAAATATGAAGAACAAAGATGCAAACGACACACGATTTTTATACGTGGAAAACCCCTTCGATGTGAAGGATAAAAACCACGGGACTTATAGGGAGTCCGCCCTCTTCTTCTCTTATTATGCAAATTGAGGGTAAAAACACCCAAACTCAGTCTACAAGGATGTCACAGCCCACCAACAACAACATACATAAGAGGCATCAACAATAGAGAAGGAAAATCAGGATTATCACCCAAAAACGCAGCGTCGCACCAGCTGCGATTACAGAAGATCCGTAGCTCCGATTGATGTGAAAATTGAACAGATTGAAGCCCTAAGTTTTGGGAACAACCTCTGAAAATTTCAGCTCAATCCAACGGCTGGATCTCCGGCGATGATCGAATTTGTGCGGCTGGTCTGTAAATTCTGCACCAGCACCTTTCCTCTCTCAATTCTGATATTTTTTTTCTGCTCTGTCCGTAAGTCCTCTACTGCCCAGCCCTTTTTTTGCTCTCTTTTTTTTTAGTCAACAAAGTAAAAACACAATTGGGCCCTCCACCAAAGAAAAATGGAACCCAAATAAAATGGGCTGGACCCACAACAATATAAATACAACTCCTATTTTGTGAATAAAAATATGAAACTCCTATTTTGATATATTTTCAATGTTTTTACTCTTATTGTATGTTTTTATTTTTTTGAAGTATCAAACGTTATCCCTTTCATTGAGGATTGAATTCGTGATCTTTCATTTCAAAGAATTATTTTATAGTAATTAAAAAGACCAAATACTACTACTACTACTACTACAACTACTATTGTCATTATTGTTTTTGTTAATGTCATTATTATTATTATTATTATTATTATTATTATTATTATTATTATTATTATTATTATTATTATTGCTGTTATCATTATTATTATACGGAGTAAGCGATATTCATTCATTCAGGTTGGGCCGCGCTGCCAGCTTGATTAGAAAACTTGAGCCCGACCTACAAAATTGCGAGTCCATTTATATTGGACCGAACTAGCCCGTACTCTAAAAATTCAAGTCAAAGCCTACTATTTTGTTAGAGCGAGTGGGTCGGGAACCCAAACCCGTGACCGAGTCTTCACTTGCACCCTTGGTCAAGGTCAAGGTAGTTTGGTCAACGTAGTCTGCTTTTATATACTTCGTACTATAGGCCCAAAAAAAGAACATAACAAACCCATGAAACAAACAAGCCCATGAATTGTCCATGAAGAAGAAAGCAACATTATTTTTTGGTGTTTTTCGCAATTAGATGTGCCCAGACTTTACTATACTTGAAAATTGAATTATATTAATCAAATTTATGTTTTAAGGGAAAAAAATTATAACTCACAATATTTTTCATCTTTAAAAAAAATGCTAATTAAACATCTTTTTTTTTCTTGAAGTTTTTTAGTAGTGTATGTTAAGTGGTAACACTAAAAGTCCCTTTCTTGGATTGCACCGCCCGCAGCAAGTCGCCGACTCCAACTTCCGACGACGTAAACACCACTCTTTCCATTCTGCCGGTTCCCTCTCCGGCCGCCGCATTCTTGAAGCTCCACCACTCGCACCGCCCACCGCCTCTTACCTCAAACACCACCACCTCCTCCGCCTCCGACGAATTATAGATGTGCCCGAAAGCTCCGGCCATGCACATGTTAACGGAAGACATCCCGAAGGTCTCGCTCTTCAACTTCCCCACCAATACCGCCGGCATCTCCCCGATCTCCGCGCACTCGAAGCTGTCGGTGTCGACTTCCCATAGTTTTATCCCGCTGACGTTCCCGACGTCCCCGATCACTCCGAGAAGAACTAATCGGGTGTCGGAGAATCCGATGATCGAGAGGGACATTCGTTGGTCCGGGCGCAAACTGTAGGGCCTGGACCAACTCTTCGTCTCCGGGTCAAAGCAGTAAGTTGACCCGGTAAGCTTTTCGGTCACGACCAGCTTACCGGTTGTCGCGGCTGTCGAGAGCCACGTGGAGGTCGACGAGTCCTTGAGAATTGCTGGCATTGACTCACACGTCCTCCACGTGGCGTCCTCAGTGTCATACACCTCCACCGCCAGGGGGTCGTCCTCGAAATCGCACGTCCCCCCGGCGATGATGATCGAACGGCCGACCCGAGCGACGATCGGGTCGGTCCGCCAGACCTTCGGCGCGCCGACGTGGTGCCACTCCACGTTCAGCGCGTCGAAGGAGAACGAGAGCGTCGAAGGGGACAGAGTGTAGAGGAGGTTGGAGTGGGAGGACCGGAGGGGCGCCGACACGTGGCGGGAGGAGGATTCGTTCCTCACGTGGACCCACACGCGGGAACGGTGGTCGTACGCACGCGTGGAGGTCACGGCGTGCGGCGACCTGATGCTCTGCGTGTGGACGAACAACCACGGCTTTGGGGTGTTGAGCCACCGGAGGGAGGAGGACACGGCGTGGTTCCACGACTTCGACACGAGCGACGCCGGGACCAGGTCGACGAGGGCGGCGCGTGAGAGGACCGCCTCTAGAACGTCGCCGTGCATGGCGGAGTAGTCGACCAATGGGAACCTTTTTTGGGCCCCACCCACCTCCATGTTTGGTTGAAGACTTGGTATGGTGTTTGGGTGTGGTATGATGATAGGATAAATGGACGACAAGAAAATTTCCACCCTACTTTTCTTGGCTTTTAATTGGGGTATTTATACACATGATTATGGAGTTGGTGACCCCAAAATTGGACTCTTCATTATTAGAACTTGATAGTGGACTATTTTTCCACTTTTGATTTTATTAAATATATTGATCAAATAAAATGTTATATAAAACATGTCTAAAAAAATTATTCTGTCAATAATATCTTATATCAATTTTATTTAATAAATTGTTAAAATTATAAATTTTGACTTACAAAAATATAACTAGACAAATATATTCAAGAGAAATTTAAGTAAATAACATTAAACATAATGATTTTCCCTAAATAGCATTACATATGTTTTTTTCCTAATGTAGCACTTTTAGTCATTATCCATTAGTCATTATTCAAGTAAATGTTTGTCATCACTGGATATTATGGACATTATTAAGTACTATTTAGGGAAAAAAAGTTTAAGTGCTATTTAAGAAAATGATTTAAATTTTAGTATTATTTAGTGCAAATATTTCAATTTTCAAAACAGAATAACTAAACCAACGTACAAATAAATAAATAAATAAGTTGGTGGTTGGTGGGTCAGTAAAGTGTAATTAGATACACGCAATTATGTTTATCCAAAATGACAAGGGGGTCCTAGGGAGTACTACCTTTTCTCGACATTTCACATTTTCATTCTCTGCCTCCCAAAATATTTGTCACACTTGCTTTTTCAGGAGTCGCGTGAATTTTTGTTTATTTTTATGTTTTTATTGGTTATTTGATAAAATAAAATATTCTTGACACCTCTTATTTCGAAGAACTTTTCATGTAGTTTTTTGATATGTAAATTTTATTTTTTCTTTTATACCAATATGTAAATAAAATAAATTTAAAAAACTTGATATTTTGTCTCGGGAATACAAGTGTGACAAATATTTAGGAACAGAGGGAGTATCAAAATTGATAAACTCTGATTATTAATTAAATAAATTATACTTCTTCTACGGAGTACAAAAAAGATTTTGAAATTATTTTGTTTATAAAATAGAAATTACTATGTAAAATCATACGATTTTGAAATTATTTTGTTTACAAATTAGTGCATCAATAATAAATAAAAATTACATATTAAAAACTTACAGCCAAATTTCTACGGAGTACAAAAAAGATGTAACAAGAATATTTTATTTTATCAAATAATCAATGAAAACACACAAATAAACAAAAGTTACCAAATGATTTATAATCAAAATGGGGCGGATGGAGCATTAAATATTGATATACAAATGATTTTATTAAGTTTATCTTATAAAACTTTTAAAATATTATTTTATTTAAGGAAAATACCATGTTATTTTATTAAATAAATATTATATAAATATTAATAGGTTATAATGTTATATATATATATATATATCTGAGCACTTGATTATTCCTTTCGTCTTAGAACTTTTGTTCTGTTGTGCAAGTTTTTTAATTTAATTTTTTTGATTGAGAAGAGTATTTATCAAAAAAAATAACAAAAATAGCTAAAAGCTTGATTAAAATTTAATCGTGTGAATAGTAACTGAGAAGTACTCCCTCCGTCCCACTTTTTTTGTCCACTTTCATTTTTGCACACCATCCAATGTACTTCTTTAATTCATTTTATCTTGTAATTTGTATATTAAAAAATTATAAAAATTATATATTAATAATCTATATGTTAAGACAAATCAAACAAGATCACACATGTCTATTTTTAGACTTACACATTGAGAGAGTTTGATTAGTCAAAGTGCTTAGATGAACAGTTCCAAAAGTCAAAACTGGACAAAAAGAGTGGGACGGAGGTAGTAAGTTTTAGAAGAGAGTGACTATATTTTTGGGAGAACTCTCTAAATAGAAGTAAAAAATTACGAAAATACATATAGGATCACATGTTTTTAAGACTAAAGTGAGATTTCACACTGTCATTGTTACACTGTCACACTCACCACATTATCACATTGTAACTGCCACATTACCACCGCTATATTGTCATCCATCGCTGTCAGGCACCAGAGTACCATCATGGATCGCCGATGGTTGACTTATCACACTGATATTTTACATTGTAATCATTTTTTCATCACATTTGCAACACATATTTTTACAATACTGCTATTATACTTTTATTTTAGTTTTAAAAATAAAGACTTAAATTTTTATTTTCATATTTTTACATGGAATACTTTTTTACTCTTATATAGAGACATTATTTTTCTTGTGAATATTTAATAGCAGTGAACGAAATTAATTATCCCGTATTTAATACGTAGTATTCCGTATTTCACAATCAATAAAAATATACTCGGGGTATAAGAAAAGATATGGTTTGATTTTATGAACAGTCAACGGGTCCTAATTATGGGAGAAAAAAATGTAAGATAAATCTTTTTTTGTCAAACAACTCCCATACGGAGTATTTAATTGGAAAACAGCATCAGCTTCCCGGTTTCAACTTCAAGTATACTCTTATTGACCGCCTCGTTTGGCATCAACGTTCGATATTATAGCATGCGTAGCGGCGAGGCATTTCCTCGCTCGCTGCGCCACATCAGCTCCCTCGGCACTTTTGCCTCGCGTGACTTCAGCCTCCCTCCATGCCAAGCGTGTGAGGCGCGAGGCATCTTCAATTTTTTTTATTTTTTTATTTTTTTATTTTTTAGAAGAAATAAATTTTTTTAAAAAAGAGTACATCTATATAAAAAAGATAAATGAAATAATTTTTAATAATTAAAATGCATTAAAAAATCATAAAAATTGACAAAAACAATAACTTGCCACTGTACAAGATGCCTCTCCACTCACTTGCCACACGCTGACTGAATTGTCTTTTATTGGTTGAAATGTGCCACGTCAACGTGTGGCATTCCATTTCGTTACTTCCCATTGCCCGTGCTCTTAGTGTTAGCGTTTTGAATAGACTATTTGACGGTAGTCATTAGCGCTAGCATTGCCATAACTAATCTACATCATTAAAATTTTATCGAAAACACTAACGCTAATCGAAAACATTGTTTGCAAACAAGGCCGACTTCTTTTCCAAATAAATTTTATATGTACTTCTGATCCCTCCATCTAAAAATTATCTTCTCGTTCATTATTCACATGTCAAACTTTATTTACTTTGTTGGCCTATTTTCATCGTCCGTTTGATAAAATAATATAATCATGTCACCACTAGTTTTGTTGATCTTTTAATGTAGTTTTTTTAATATTTAAATTTTATTTTTAATTTCACACTATTTTTCATTTCAAATTATTTGAAAATAAACATCGTAACGTTCAACGAGAATATTTTTTTGTTGGAAAAAATAAATTTTATATTTTTACTTTAATGAGTCTTGAAAAATATTTATAAATTAAAATTATGTGCGGAGTAATTATTTTTTTTTAGAAAAAAAGGAAAAACACTCGTGAGCTGCTAATTTCTTAATTTTAAAAAATAGAAAATTACTTGAAAACTACGGAGTAACAAAAAACGTAAAATTTATGGTAATATGTGGACCAAGTTATCACCGACTGGCGACCAACCGACAAAGAGTTGTTGACCGAGTCCCCTCCCGTTCCCAAATCATCATCTCAACTTTTTTTTCTTCAAAATTACTTTCTTTATTACAAAAAGTATATAAATGAAAAAATATAAACTATATTTTTAAAAACTCTATCATAAGTTCAACTTTTTTTGTCTCAAATTAGATAACAATGTCAAAATTACGAGACAAACACATGTGTTTTTTTTAAAGTATGGTCATTGTATTTAAAAATTAGTATAAGGCGATAAAAAATGCATGTCCATCTTTAAAAAATTGATATTAGAATAAAAAATGATGCATACATATTAAAGAATTATGCCAAAATTTTTACAAACCAAATCACAAGCTATCGAGAAGTGAACGAAAGAAGGTGTTTGGTTGTGTGCCGCTTTTAAAGATTTAGTTTTTACTTTGAGTTGTAGTGATTTTACTCTGTTTGGCATGTCGGTTTTTGCTTTTCTCCACCACTATTTTGTACATAGAACACAGTTTTGGAGAAGCCGTTATGAGAGGTTTTTGTTTTCAGCTTTTGTAAAAATTACTTTATCTACATGTTAATCACTTTCAAACACACTCAAAAAAAGAAATGCTCCATCTGTTCTAAAAAAGACTCATTTTAATTTGGCACAAAGTTTAAACATTTTTAGATCAAAATTATTTGTTCATTCGTGCAAAATTTTAATTAGACACAATTTAGAGAGAACTAAAAAGCAAAGTAAGAAAATTTTGTGATGATTTTTTTGAATCTTGGATTTTCGACCAATCGTACGAGATTTTTATAGAAGCAGGAAGGAGAAGAACTGCCGTTCGCGTCTCTCTTCGAAAGTTTGCATCTAAATGCGCGACAAGGGCGAAGGCACGTTCCTTCGGGACTCTTTTGTACCCAATTCTAAAAATAAAATTCAAATGAATTTTTAACACAACAATTTATTCCAAATTAAAAAATTTCGACCTGGCTGACCCGAGTCAAGGGCTCTGTCTCTTGGACCCCGCAGAGACTGCCGCCCCTTGGATTTCGCTCTCGGGGGCAGCAGCCCTGAAGCCACGCCAAGGGACGCAACCCCCATTGGAACATTGGTTGACGTATTAGGGATAAAATGAGACTTCTATTATATACTTCCTCCGTCCTAATTCTTTCTTCCCAGTTTGACTTTTTCCCATTTTTAATTTTTGGCTTTGACTTCAAATTTTACCCTCCTTAAAAAAGATTTTTTGAAATTTTTTTTTGCAATCATTCAAAATATAGAGTTAGAAGATAATTGGTGTAAATACATGAGGGTATTAATGTCATTTGTCATCTTTTTTTCTAATGGGAAGGTAGTTTTAGGACGGGGAAAAAGGGGAAGTGGGAAGAAAGTTTTAGGACGGAGGGAGTATTACTCAACATAGCGTGCACTCTACACCCACCGAACTAATTCTTTGAAGATGATAATAATAGTACTTGTCAAATAGTCATTCTAATTACACTAAAATATATATATCAACACTTTAATTTTTTATTATTAAATTAAATAAACTTTAATCATTAATTAAATAAAATATGACATATTTGAACATAAATAATTTAATAATTTTTTAAATAGTTTATAAAATTTCTTTTATTTTATTAAATATATAATCTACATATTCATGTTCATTTAATTCATAATTAAATTTTATTCAATTTAAATGCAAAAAGTTAAACTAGAAAAACACAAATGGACATAGGGAATAAGAGTAATGTACGCTTATGCAGAGAAGTAAGAGAACCTTGCTTACTTGGTCGATCAATAGAGGCACAAAAAAATTACTCCGTAATTAATAGCCGGGTTTGACTCACTCTTGATAACGGTGATGAAGGATGACCATACTTAATATGAGGTTCTTGTTAGGGTTGTTCATTCGAACTGATTTGATCCGTTCTTTTTAATATTGGTAATTTTAGATTGACAAAATCTATTCTATGTTCGATACAGTACTTGAGAAAACGACTATGCTTAAAGAACTTGAATTGTACAATACTTAATTTTGGATTTACGGTGGTAAAAATGTTTTGGACATAAGTTGTCCAAGATTTGTTTTATGGACAGCGGTCTCTTTGTTAGACAACAATACTAATAGTACTTCTTGTAGTATTGGTTATGGTAGTGTTTCATTATTAGTCAGCTTCCTAATCCTATTTGTGATAGATGTTGTATTTTAGTTAGTTTCCATTCTCTATTCCTAGTTGTGTTAGGAGTCTCTCCTATATATACTCTATCATGTACTCCATAATTCAATGAACAATATTATTATTCCAATATTTCAACACTCTTGACACTCGCCAATGGTGACACTAGCAATGTCACAACGATTTTGGAGTACCTCTGGTGTTCCAATAAAAAAATTAATGATTCCTACCTCACCTAACCCACCCCTAACCCCCCAAGTCCCGCCCTAAGCCCCCTCCAAATGAGTGGCTATTATGCAATGCATAATAGCCACTTATTTGGAGGGGGGCCTAGGGCGGGACTGGGGTGGGAGGGTAGGGTTGGGCTAGGATGGGAGGTTTAAGGGGTGGGTTAGAGGGATAGGAATGATCAACTAGCCACAAATTTAGAGGGAGGCTTAGGGCGGGACTGTGGCGGGGCTAGCTAGGGTGGGGGGTTTAGGGGGCGGGTTTGGGGGTAGGGGTCCTTGCCCCGTTAAAGAAAAAGATTTCACTCTCTATTACGCGGTTGAAGATTAAAATTTCACTTACTCTCACGTGCTACTGTGTTGTTGATAATGGGGAGACCCTACGATGAAGTACATCTTTCTTTTAAGAAAAAAATGAACCCCATCTCAGAGATTCCACTCAGACTCGACCAGATGGTCTCTAAGTAGGAAATAAATTGAACTTTGATCTTAGATTGGTTGCAAAGAATAGAGTCTGCACTTGGTATGTGCAGATGCTCTACGCCTAGCACATTTGCCTCCTGTTGTTGATAGGAATCGAACTCGAGTCTTACCTCCCTTGACACTCCTTGCCTTTGCCAACTGTGCAACGTCCAACGACACTTTTTTTAAGAATAACACACTACTTATTTCATAACAAAAAAAGTTAATAATATCTACTTGACGATAGTGGTCTAGGTCTGGATATATCAGAATTGACCTGTTTTAATATCCAAGTGAAATGTTACACCTAACTCCAGTTAAGACTTTTAACCCAACCCCTATATTTGAATCACTTTCACTTGAAAAATAATACTCTCTCAATTTCAAAAAGTTTTACACATCGAGCAAAATAAAATGAAATTTTAAGTTTTTTATTCATTTTGTTAAAGGTTGGTATAAAAAATAAAAATAAAACATACATATTTAAAAAGCACGATAAAAGTTCTACAAATTAAAGAAGCAGTGACAAGAATATTTTTTATCAAATAATCAATCAAAACGCACAAATAAAAAAAATTCCGCCATATCAGAATAGTAAATACTGTAATTTTTTTGGGATAGAGAGTACTTCGTATTTTGAATTTTGAATTCTTGCCTTAGTAATCCATACAATCTCGTAAGATTGTCCAAATTTGACTTTTTAGAAATTTAAGAAAAACATTAAAAAATAATAATAATAAATGTATGGTTGAATTTTATGCAGAGAAAAAGAATGTTTTTGAACTTTAAAAGAATGTAACATTTTGATGTTCAAAAACCACCCAAATAAGCCAACCTTGTAAAGTGGGTATGCAAATAAAGAGAGAGTAGAGACAGTAAGAGAGAAGCACACAAGAGAGTATGATCAACTCAGAATATGAGTCAGGTTACCAAGATTTGTCAGGTCTAATTCAAGTGTTTTAAGACCGAAATCGGTGCCATCGTCGTAACGAAGAGAATTTCACAAGGTAAAACGAAAAACGCGAATCTTGTTATTCTAGGTCGAAATACGACAAATATGATTCTTGGACAACATGAATTGAAATGTTGTAATAGAGACACGACAATGTTCGAGCGGACATGAGTAATGAATGTAACAAAGACGCGAAAGAAGTTTAAAAATCTGTGGTAATAAAAATAAGAGCGCGTAAATATTTGGCTTTGGTTTAAGCGGCCGCGGTGATGCATTCAATTGCTTGCTTGCAAATGCCAGTCATGGTTGCCTCCGAGCCATAGACCTAAAAAAAACGAAACGAACATTAAAATGTTACAACTCCCATGGGATCAATGAAAGCCTTGTTTGGGAAGAATATTTTCAATTAGCGTTAGCGTTTTGGACAAAATATTAACTGTATAGATTAATTTTTCAAAACGCTAACGCTGATGCCAAATGGGGCCGAACATAATATAGTGTTTGATGAAGGATTGATTGTGTTTATATGACTAAAAGTTACCCCTTTTAAGATTGGGTGAAAGTTAATCAGCTTATAGTCACATAAGACACTTCTGCCTAATCCCAATGAAAGATTGAACCCAGTCGATTATGTAGTTCAGCTCAAAGTCATGTAGTTTTTTGATGTGGGATGTACTTTAACAACAGGTTTATGCAACGGTGAGTTTATTAACCGAGGAAAGTGCACTCCTAGGACACAATCAAAGGAGGTTTAAGGTGAAATGTTTTTTTGTGTACCTCGATGGGGATGCCGATTTCCTCTCCAAGGGCTCTCATCTTAGCAAGTCCCCGTTGGTAGTTTGGACCGCCCCTACGAACAAAGATACTCATTCTTGCAGCCTTGAGCTTTGATTCCTGCAGAAATAGTTTTGTTTTGGTCTTTCTTTTGTTGGATTTTCATGTGAATCTCTGATAAAACAATTATTCTTTCCCAGACAGACAGAGAGAGAGAGATTTTGAGCTTTGTACCTTTTCTTTCAAAGCTCGGATAATGCCGTTAAAAGTAGAAGCAACATCTGTGAAGTTTGCAATGCCACCACCAATCACGAGGGCTCGTTTTCGACCATCTGGATCTGCAGTTGCACACTGAAGACTGGGTTTTTAGTTTGGAGTCTTAAAAACAAGAAACCGTTTCGATTTTACGCTTCTTTTTACACTTGTACTTAAGTTAATAGCTCCATTAACTGTGCTTCCATGAAAAGAATAACTTGTACATTTACAAATTCACCAGGCATTACAAACAAAAAAGAAAGATTCTTACATCAAGTACAACTCTGGCATACTGCAAAACCTCATCTTCATTAGGAGCTCCACTGTATTCAGCGTAATTTCCGAGCTCATTTGCATACCCAAGGTCTCCAACCTGGTTAGGCAAACAGCCAATGTTAAGAAAAACAGCAATGGGTTCATATAGCTTTGCCTCTCCATATTGCTTACGATCCAATATCTACGCCATAATTCTTATAAATTCCGGTGGATTGAAGTCCATATGGTAAGAAAAAAAATTTAAGAACAGAAAGAAACACACTGTATCAGCGTAGATGACGCTGGCACCTCCACCAGCCACCATGGTCCAAATTCGCCCCTTTGGGTTCAAGACGGTGAACTTCAAAGATGCACTTGTCTGCAGTCAAATGAAATAAATAAATAAATAAATCCGCAAAAAAACAAATATTTTGGTGTGTAAGATTTTGCAGAAATATGACTCGGTACCTTCTCATCCAGCCGGTGGATGAAGCTTTCGGTAGCGCTCATGACTCTTCCGAATGGCAGTGGGAACTCAATATTCCCCCACCTGCAGGATATGAATTGTGTGAGATAAAAAAAAGGTAACCAAGGAAAAAAAACTGTTAGGAAGCAAACCCGAAAACCCCATATGAGAAATTGAAGAAAATAGACCAAAATAGTACTAGGCCTATCAGGAGGTGCCTAAAAACAAATCCATGAGGGCTTGAATCAAAGCGGGTAATCTGGTAATATCATACTTTTGTGGAGATGAGTTGACAAAAGCAAACATAAAAGAGTCACAGAAATTACTTCTTGAAGTTCTTAAACGCAGCGGTATCATCGAGTTCCCCCCTCATGTCCAGTGGACAAGGCTTTCCTTCAACCAATGTGAATGGGTTCATCTCAAGGAAACTGAAATCCAAATCTAAAAATATGAAAGGAAAAAAAAAAGAACAAATTAGAAGCCAATCAAAGCAACTAAATAAGCCATCAAAGTGTGTTATGAAATGCTCCAAATGCAACACATCTTTACCTACCTAAAAATAGTGCATACACCACTTTAATGAACTCCTCAATCACACCCTTGATCTGCACCAAGGTGTAAAACAATAATAATAAAAAAAAACCACGTCAAATAAAGCGTTTTCTAAAGAAAAATAGATAAAAAAAAACATAACATAGAATTTTTGACTTGTAGTTCTTTCATTTTCCATCACCTCGAGAGGAATGGTTGCGACAAGTGGAGCACAAAGCTCCGAAGTCAAAGAGGCTCCAGTTGGCACAAATATGGTCTTGACCTTGTCCCAGTTCTCCTCTATTTCCACTCCTCCACATTCTGAAAAGCTTATGCTACATCCGAGCCTCTCTGACACGATGTTAAGGTAAAACTCTTCATCGTGTGGGACAAAGGGCTCAACAATGAAGGTAGTAATGGGACCCTTACACCCTCCCATCTCAACCTGTCGGCGTTAAGAAGATTTACACATGAGCTAGAAATGGAATTTGTGAGTATGAAAAAAAATATAAATACTAATATGTGTACATGCAAGAATGAACATATCAACTGGTCACATTAGATTTAGCAGAATTTAAGGATTACCTCTTTGCCAAGCCTTTCCTTAACAAAGGTAGCGACTTCAGCCAGATCTAGTTTCAACGCAACTAAACCGCTCTTCCCACGTTTGCCAAAGAGCATATCGGGCTTTACGACCAACTTTGTAGAGGAGAGCCAAGGCTCTTTCTCAACCAGCTCATTGAAATCAGTTGATTCTGTAACCTAAACCACACCATGGAAATTCCCATCACTTAAGTATTGTTTGGTTGGGGGGGAAATGGTTTACCTGGAAAATGATTTACCATCACAAAATTTTAACACTAGTTCTTTAGATGATGAATCAGATTCAGTTCCATGTCTGCACTGTCTCTCTGGTTAATCCTATTAATGGTGAATCATATCCTCGCCTAGTTTGATCACTAACCATGATTCCCTCTATTGCCCTCACCTAACAAGTTTACTCCCAAACTCATTCAACACATGTATCTCAAAATGGAAATTAAAACTAAAAGAGAATGCAAAATTCAAACCCAATTCAGACTTTTGCATCCACAAATATCCAAGTATGCTCAATCAAGAAATTTAGGATTCACCCCCAACAATGCTGCAATAAGCTAACATAGACATTTACATTGAAAGAACTAAATCAAAAAAATTAATTCCTTGATTTACCCCTGAAAAAATTAAGCTAGGGCACTTACTTGGGCAGATTTGATAGCCAAATCATAACCACCAAGCCTCTTGAAATTCTCCTTCAACAATCTCTTGGAATCATACTCTCTGATCTTCTTGCGTGCCATTTCTCCTCACCTGTGCAAATTCCCAGATCACATCAAATTTCAACTTTTGAATCGACCCAGATCAAGAATCCATTTGAAAAAGGCTAAAATGTGAGAAAGTTTGGATCTTTACCTCCAGAAGCTGCGATCAAATGGGATTGTCTGAATAATTTTTGCAGAGTTGGAGGTTGGTTGGAAGATTGGTTGGTGGAAATCTTGAAATGTAGGTGATGCTATTTATAGTTGTGAATTTCTTTGAAGCTTTCAATTTGCGACTAAGAAATTTGAATAAGAAAATGAAAAACGTCAGAAATATCCTTTTTTTAAATTAGGAAATCAATTTACTAATTTGGTTTAAAAAGCAGGCTAGAACTATAAGAACAGGTACACTGCACTTGTTTTTTTTCAATCTAGTTTAACTTAATTTAATTCTACTATGGGAAGATATTCTCTTAAAAAATCTTTCTAATTCTAAAGGCAAGAATGTTCAATTATGCAACCATTGAACCTATAAATTTCTTATGGGATAGAGGGTGTATAAAGAATGATTCTCTTTTTTCTTTGTTTTGGAAAAATAATTCTCTTTCTTTTTAGAAAACAATTATGTAGTTGAATAATTTCAAACATTTTTTTCTATAATGTACAAATTTCAAATCTACATTTTCATTTTTATTAATTAATAACTCAGTCTAATCAAGTCTAAAATCTTCTATCAAGAGGAAGAGAGTTTAGGAAGCTCGGAATTACATCAATTGTCTTGTTAAAAAAAGAAGCAAATCACAAATCCCACAAATTAATTATTCCCTTCATCACAATACAAAAGAGATTGTTTTTAAAAAGATGATTGACTTAATTTAATTTCAATTTAATTTATTTTAAAAAAATTGGTGAAAAAGATGTATTCAAAAATAAGGGATAACAAAGTTTTATTATTTGGTAAACTTATAAATGAAAAAACAATTTAATTTGATTTTATGAGTAATACTTCTGTGTTTTAATTTAGACCTAATGATATAGTAATACTTTACTCGTCTTAGATTATTCGTAAGTTTTTCATTTTCAAATTAAATTTAATAAATTTTAATCATTAAATTCATATTGCATATTACGTATGGACTAATACTCAGAATAAATTAGTCCCCAAAACGGACATAGAGTACATATGAGGACACTAGGATAAGTAGACTTGTAGTAGTGTTAGAAAAAGACGGAGTACCCCCTAAGACCAAGCATACTGGGGCGTTCAATCCCCCATGCAGTGGCGGAGCCAGGGAACACTTCATGGGGGCAAAAATTCATGGAAAAAAGATCAAAGTAGGACTAGAGGTGGCAATCGGGTCAATTGGATCGGTTTCGAGTTGGATTTTTTCGGTTCGGATATCTTTCAATTATATGTTATAATCGATTCGGTTCGGATTGGATCGGTTAAATTTCGGTTCGGATTTGATTCGGTTCTATACATTTTTCGGTTCAGTTTGGTTTCGAGTCAGTTCAGATACGGTTCGGTTATAAATCGGTTCGAATAGATTTCGGTTCGGATACATTTCGATTTCGAGTCTAGTTCGGTTCGGATATATTTCGATTTTGGGTCAAATATATTTTGGATATATATTATTTTCTAATTAAAATTTAACTTTTCGTGTTTCTTTTTTATGTTTTATCACATTTATCAATCTATCATCAATTCAATACCTCATATTATTTTATATTTTTTCTAGTTATATTATCTCTACCCTAAAATTCTATAAAACAAGATGTAACAAGAATATATCATTTTATAAAATAAATAATAAAAATATATTAAAAAAATAAGTAAGAAAATGACTAAAACGTTTTAAGAAAAAAGAGAGTGTTATTTATCATAGTGATCGAGATCGGTTATTTATCAGTGATAGAAAATGACTCCGTGTTTTTTTGTTCAATGACTTCAATCCTCATCCTCTCAAGTCTCATCCTCCGTTTTTTAATTTTTTGGGCATTTGGAGATTTGGGCTACTAGGCCGTGGATAGTTGGGCTGGGTCAAATGGTTTTTTTAAACCCATTCACCAAAACGACGTCGTTTTGTTTTGTATTTTTTTTCTTCCGCATCTGTTCATCTTCTTCGCTGGAGTGCTGGACTCTGCTCGTCTGCCGGCCGGGATTTCTTTGGGGGGGGGGGCAAATCCGGCCTTCCATCGCCGAGGATACCATAATCCTATTCGCCGGAATTTTGCCGGGGGGCACTTGCCCCGGCATGCCCCCCCCTCCTCCGCCCCTGCTCTTAACGCCACACTCCGTATGTTTTTATTAATTATTTTTTAAGATTAGTTTTAATTTTAAAAATAGTTGAATAAACAAGGTAAACTTTGAATAATTGTGTAATGATTGAAGGGGTTTGAAATGAGGCATGAACCACTACGCCTCTTAACGCCACACTTTTATTTTTTACACACTTTTCTTATTCAAAACAAGTTTTTTTAAAAAACACTTATAAGAGACTTGAACCACTACGCATGATCTAAGAAAAAAGACGGATGGTATTTAAAAAATGGAGTAGACGCGTAGTCCATTAATGGACAATAGAGTAATGGACATAAAGCTTTGACCGGTAAAACTAGGCATGCTAATATTGGAAAGTTTTACCAATTAAATACTGTTATATTCTATGAAAAATAATGTGTTTTGTATTGCCTTAGAACATAGTCAACCTACAAAAGAGAGTAGTCTTGTTTTTGTTCAATTAGTACGGCAATATTTATATGGATCGGAGCATGTTACATGTACTGATGTACCCCAAAAATTTGTACCTCATTTGTTCACCTAAGGTATACACCAACATTTTGATGGTTTACACTGATATAAAGTGTTGGTGCATTCCTGTGGTGTACAAAATAGGATACAAATTTCCAATTTTTCTTTTGAAAAAAATTTATAAATGGTCTTTTTTATAAGTTGAGTTTTTTAATATTTAGTCTCTATTATTAAATATTACGGAGTACTTCTTCAATCCTTTTTATAGATATCTTTCTATGTACAATTCTTTTTTGATTTTATGTTATGTCAATGTTCAATTGATAGTTAAAAGTGTAGTCTCGCGTCGATCATGTATCCTTCTTGTCATAGCCAATGCGTGATGTCGCCGGTGATATGTCATTTGTCAACAGTAGTCGTCGTCCTCCTCGATCATAGCCTACACATGTATCCTTTAGCCAAAAATCCTAATCCACATAGATAATCATTATTGTTGTGTTGTCTATGAAGTTGACATCAAAATAGATAATTTGACATATAATGTTAATGTAAAATTATACTTTTAGTTCTCAATTTGAAATCAAAATGATAGAAAGTAAAAAAAAAAGTAAAAAGATACCCGATTAGGAATGTAATACTCCGTATTTGATAATAGTGAACTAAATGGAGAATATCTTTGGTCGCTCCTCTCCATCGCCGCCATCATCATCCTCCAACGCCGCAAATGCTCTCTATCGCCGCCATCATCATCCTCTAACGCCGCAACTACTCTCCATCGTTGCCATTATTTCCGTTTCTTCAGTCGCTGCTCTCCATCATCACCTCCACCGTCTTCTCCATCTTTTCAACCTACATCAGATCTACCATCACCGGCAGATATACTTTTCTTGTGTCTCCATCAGATCTATCATTTTCAATACCTATGAGATCTAACACCTTCAACCTCAATTGAAAATGACTTTCAATTCTTCAAGCATTAGAACCTCACCAGTGACCCAATCCCTCCAGTGCCTCAAACCTCACCGCATAGGTTTTTTTCTAAATTTTCGAGACTTCCCCCAACCAGCAGAAAAAGAAAAGTGAAATTTGCGGACTAAAACATAAGCCATTTTCTAATGTAGGACTTGAACTTTTTTATTCCTTAAATAGGACTTATTAATGTCTAGCGAGAAAAATAATGTCCAAATGATGTTGGACATTAAGTTAAATAATGACTAATGAATAATAACCAATGATTCTACATTGGGAAATAAAAATATATGGTCCTATATTGAGAAAGTCATTATATTTTAGTTCTATTTAGGTAAATTACTCATTTGCCCACTTCTCCCCCTAATGGAGTAAGCAAAGTATTTACAATGAGTTAGGCCCAAAATCTCAAGCTCATCCCATTATTAATTCTAGCCCCGATTACAAATGCCCACACAATTGGTTAAAATATTGAAGCCCACGTGAAATTTATCACTTATTTTTATAATTTTTTTATTTAAAATTTAAAATATAAACTGTAAAATTTAAAATTGGATTTTTTTATTTAAATTTGAAATTTAAAATTTTAAGTCTTAAGTTTTAAATTTAAATTTTATGTTTTAAATTTTAAATTCAAATATAAAATTCAAAATTTAAAATTCAAAATTTAAATTTTAATATTAAATTTTGAAATTTTAATTCTAAGTTTTGAATTTTTAGTTTTTTATTAAATTTTAATATTTTTTTTGTTTTAGTTTTTGATTTTAACTTTGGATTTAAAACTTTAAATTTTAAACCTTAAATTTTTAATTTTCAATTTTTGGTTTCAAATATTATATGTTTTATTTTAAATTTTAAATTTTTAAACTTAAATTTTAAATTTTAGTTTTTTAAATTTAACTTTTTTATTTTTAAATTTTTAAATATTAAAGTTTATATTTTAAATCTTAAATTTCATATGAATAAGATAATTTCATACCTTTAAATTTTTGGTACGATGTAATAAAAAATGTAACATGTGAAATTTTAATTATTATTTATTAAGTGCTAAAACTTGAAATGGTAGATGCAAAATGTAGGTTCCATTATAAGGTAATCTCATAATATTAATATGATATAATATGGTACCGTCAATTGACTTTGCATTTGAAAGAACAAAAAAGGTAACATGTGACAGAATAATAATAATCTGATAATATTATGGTACCATGCAATAATAATAATGCAATAAGAAATGTAATAATAAAAATATTAAAAAAGGTAAATTTATTTTGTGCAATTACCGTACGTGTATAAAATAAATTATCGTGTATAAAATAAATGAAAGTGTTTCCATGGTTTAAAAAAATGTGTTCTCATGTGAAAGAATAGTTAAAATAATAATAATAATATGGTAATAATATAGTACCGCCCGCTGACTTTGCATGTGAAAGAATAAAAAAAGTAACATGTGAAAGAATAATAATAATATGGTAATATTACGGTACCGTATAGTAATAACAAGTGCAATAATAATAATAATAATAATAATAATAATAATAATAATAATATAAAGGTAGGTTCGTTTTGTGCTATTGTCGTGTATAAAATAAATTACCTTGTATAAAATAAATGAAAGTGTTACCTTGATTTAAAACATGTATTTTCATACCTTATATTTTTTGGTCCAAAATTATAAATTATAAAAAAAAAGTTAGATGGTCAAAAAGACAATAAAATTTTAAATTATGGAAATTATAATCACAATGTGAAAAAAATACGATTTTAACTTAATTTTGTTTCTATTTATACTTTATAGGTATTTTAATTTTTAAATAAGGCAATTTTCATTATACACAGTTTTTGTTGGAGAAAAAAATACACGTTAGTAATAAAAAAGTTAGGTGGAAACACGAATGTTGTAATGGTAAGTAAAATGGCAGTGATTTTGCCAAAAAATTTCATTGTATTTATAAAAATAAAAAATCGAAAAAAAGAAAATAGAATAAACAAAAAAATCAGAGTATAAACACGGTCATTCCTAATTGCTTTCGTAATTAACTTCTTTGAAGTGCCTTTTCGAATCTGCCATTCAAACAAAACATGAAGATTTTAATCGTTATAAAAAATATTGATGAGAGGTCATCGCTTTTGATCCTAAAACTGAGAACAATAAGAGTTTGTCATGTTATCGGCTTACCGCACATATTAGGGGACACAAATTATTGAATGTTATTTTTCACGACTCGGAAATTAGTTCTTTCTTTAATATGAATCTAAAATACGTATATATTAAGAACGTTGTAATTATTGTTATATACATTTTTTCCTTTGCATTATTGTTAGGAAGATCGAATACATGCACAAATCAGATATTCGAATATACCCAATTTCGAAAAAGAATTGAAAGAAAATAATGTTTATTTATTAATGAGAGTCAAAGTACTACGCAATTGCCAAACAATGAAAACTACCAATCACCCTTTCATGCTACAATTCTTTAGCAAGACGAAGCTTCAAAAGATTTCGGAAAACAAATTTCCCAATTTTCATTACAACTTTATGGGATTTGAAGAAATTCAAAAAATAACTATTGGTGACAGTGTGCTTTTAATTGGTAAGCGTCATTTAGATTAATATAATCAAACTACTTACACATATTTATATCGCATTTTTTTAATACCTTTGTCTAATATTTTGGTATTTTTAGATGTAATTGAGAAAGTTCTTAGTCAAAGCCCACCCGAATCCCGTATGGTAAAACATGCACCAGAGCAAAAGATGAAAGTTAAATTGGATGAGTTCGAATCGTACTATTTCCGTGTATTTATAATCTTAATTCGTGAAACATTAATGTTTTAGTTTTTAATTTTTAATGTATAAGGTTATTCGGTTAAATTGTACAAATTATACGAGTAATGTAGTTTATAAAGAAGTCTTTCAAAATTTATAAGAAAATCTTTTTATATTAAAATAATAAAATATCTACTCCCTCCGGCCTAAAACTTTCTTCCCACTTCCCTTTTTTCCCCGTCCTAAAACTACCTTCCCATTAGAAAAAAAGATGACAAATGACATTAATACTCTCATGTATTTACACCAATTATCTTCTAACTCTATATTTTGAATGATTGCAAAAAAAATTCAAAAAATCTTTTTTAAGGAGGGTAAAATTTGAAGTCAAAGCCAAAAATTAAAAATGGGGAAAAGTCAAACTGGGAAGAAAGAATTAGGACGGAGGGAGTATATTCTATTAGATATCATTTTTTATCATTCAAAAATGATCTTAATTTAGTAACGTAAAAATGACATGGGCAACGCACGTGTGTGATCGATACTAGTATATTAGTAAAAGGAACAATTTTTTTAAGAAAATATTTTCTTTCTTACCAAACAAAGAAAAATATGATTGAAAAATAATTTTCCATGAAAACCATTTTTCTTTAGAAAAATATTCTTCAAAAAAAATTCCATCCAACCAAACAGTGAGTAACATCTAATTTTTCTCCAATTTCTTCTGTATTTTCCTTCTAGATTTTTTTTTCTTCTCCATATCTTTCCTTTCTTTCTCCCATTTATTTTTCCGCAAAAGGCGGAACTGTACATAGCAACTTTTTGACAAATTGCCGACGGGGAATATGTGGCGTGGAATTAATAAATAAAAAAGAAAATTATAGATTTAAAAAAATTAAGTCATTTAAAAAGTCTCTTGCACATGGGTCCAAAAAATGTTCTTAATATTTCATGAACTATCTATTAAAATTAAAAGAATTAGTCCTGTATTCTTTTGGTTCTGAAAAAAAATCTTAACATTGGTGTATTCAAACACACATTCTTTCTTTACGGAAAATTGCTGTCGGGTACCCTTGATTTTGTTATAAGAATTCACAAGTCCCATCTTTTTAAAAATATACTTTGGGATACCTTTAATTATTCGAAAACTAACTTCGAGGGGACATTTCGTCCATCCCTTCATCAAATTCATTTTCTCTGTTATTTCTTCATCATTTTTTCCCAAAAATTGTTGTTAGGTACCATTAATTTTGTAGAAATTAAATTAACTTCCACGTCCCAACATTTTAAAAATATATTCTGGGTACCTTAAAATATCCAAGAACTTGCTCTGGAGGAATTTTCCTTTTTCCTTTATTATTATTATTATTATTATAATTATTCTTAGATTATTATTGTTGTTGTTGTTGTTATTATTATTATTATTATTATTATTATTATTATTATTATTATTATTATTATTATTACTACTATTACTACTACAACTACTCCTCCGTAATATTATTGTGTGACTATTATTATTATAATTTCTATATTATTATTATTATTATTATTATTATTATTATTATTATTATTATATATTGTGATTATTATTATTATTACTATTATTATTACAATTACTAGCAGTATTATTATTACTATGGAGTATTATCATTATTATTATCATTATTATCATCATCATCATCATTATTATTATTATTATTATTATTATTATTATTATTATTATTATTACTCACTTCATCATCATCTTCCGCAGTTGTCACTCGCTGCCGCTTTGCCTATTGAGTTGCGTTGGATTGTCGATACACGCACTATAATAATAATAATAATAATAATAATAATAATAATAATAATAATAATAATAATAATAATAATAATAATAATAATAATAATAATGGTGATAGTAATAGTAATAGTAATAAGAATCACAATAATAATACTAATACTAATAATAATAGAAGGAAAAAGGAAAATCTCCAGAGTAAGTTTTTGGGTACGTTAGGGTACCTTGGGGTATATTTTTAAAAATAATGGAATCTGAAAGTTATTTTTACAAAATTGGGCGTACCTAACAGTAATTTTTGGGAAGAAGATGATGAAAAGGTAATGGAGAAAATGAATTTGAGGGNCCCCCCCCCCCGGCGTTTGTTTTCGGATAATTAAAGATACTCTAAAGTATAGTTTTAAAAAAGATGGGACATGTGAGTTCTTATCACAAATTTAAGGGTACTCGTCAGCAACTTTCTGCATTGTTTAAAACATCTTTAAAATATAGTTTTGAAAAATAACTTTTATTTATTTAAAAAAACACTTTTCTTCTTTCTGAAAAAGAAAAGAAAAAAGAAAAAACAATAAAAAAAGACGCGGAGGCGTTGGTGCACATTTCCAAAATCATTTGAGGTAACGAAGATATTCACCTCATATTTGAAAGATATTTTTGTCTAGAAAAGCGTTGACGTAGCAATATCAGAATTATGAGGGAACAACGTAAATTTTGAAACCATGGAAGGTAACGATGCATATTTACCAAATCCCAAAGAGTACTGGTGTTATACCACATGGATCAAATACACACCGGTTCCATGGGCACCTTTTGAGTTGCCAGGGGAGCCATTGTACAGATTGAGAAATCTATAGTGTTTCGTTCGTAAAATTGACAGTTCTACCTCCATAATCCCCCACCTAGTCCTAAGTCAAACTCACCCTCTAACTCGCATCAATTGCAGTGTGCAAGTTTATTTGACTTTGGGATTAAAATTTAACTTCAAAGTCAACTAAACTTGTAACCCGTAATTGACGTGGATATAGGATGAATTGAGGTTGCGACTAGGTGGTGAGTTACCGAAGAGTTATTGGGGAGAAATTATCAGTTTTGTAAATGTCCAGTGTTCCTCGTGGTCACTTAAACTAGGTGGCATGAAAACTGGACCAATTAAATACTCCCTCCAGGTTTGACTTTGGTCTAGAACTTTCAAATTACTATTTCAATAGTCAAATTTTATTCTCTTTATTTATCTATTTTCTTTGATTATTTAATAAAATAAAATATTCTTGTCATCACTTGTTTTGTAGAAATTTTGATGTGATTTTTTAGATTTATAATTTTTATTTAAAGTTCCACAACAATTTTCATATAAAATAAATTAAAAATAACTTCAATCAAGCATCTTAACGAATCTAGAATAATGAAGATAGTAAATTGTTTTTTGCTACCATAAAAGTAGAAGACGTCTCTTGCTTTAAATTCACGAAGTTATATATATAGGGCTAAAATAACTAAATCATGTGAGCTTTTTGTGAACTAAATTATTGTCTATTGGAAGATTAGCCACTTTTACTCTCTTGCAAAATAGACTAAGGCTCCGTTTGGTACACGGAATTCAAACTATGGAATTGGAATTAAAGACTTCAATTCCAATCCTCGTATTTGGTAGCACAAAAATTATGTGGATTTGGAATTGGTAGTGCAAAAAATGAATTGAAATTAGTAAATTCAATTCTATGGAATTGAATCTCATGGAATTTTAATTCCAAATCAATTCCAATTCCATCAATTTCGTGTATCAAACAGACCCTAAAAATCCACAAAGGCCTTCCACACGACTAATATATTCGATTTTGGATTCCACCAGGAAGACGAAGAATTGAAAGAAGGGTGATGGTTTCAGTTTTGGGTTCAAAGCTTCAAATTCAGTGATGCATTTGGGAAAGGAGTGCGGGAGGATGGAGGAAGCTTAATTGAGGAGAGAGGAGCATGAATTTACAAATTTATCCACGTTTTTAACGGAAATATTAACAGATGACCATTTATAGAAAATAATATAATAATTGGAGACTAAATTATTGATCTTTAATATGTAAGAACTAAATATATAAAACAAACTATAGCTAGAGACTTTTTATAAAATTTAAGCTTTACCAAATCAACGTTTTTAGGGTGGGGGCAGGCGGGGAGCAATAGAAAAAGGGTATAGGGAGGAAACTATGAGATAAAAACAATCAGTTTTACGAAGAATGCATCTAACTAAAATCGAGCATTCTATACATTATTTTCGAGGGGGGAAATGCTAGAGTCACAAACATATAGCTCACAAACTTTACAAATTTTCTTTTGTGGATTTTAAAATAATTTTTTATTATTTGAGTGCATCTTATTTCTAGGAAAGTGTTAAAAAAATAAGTTTGTGAATTTTGTAAACCCTCTGTTTGTGACTCTAGCATTACTCTTTCGAAGGAGTGGGAGGGAGTAACACAAAACCATGGGCTTGTGGTTTTCTCGAATTACATTGTTTTTCACCAAATCCCAATGTTTTGTCGCTTGCCTTGATGCTACGGCTGTGTACCTTACTTTTAACACTTTAATTCCCGGTTAGAATTACTCTACTTGTCCTAAAATATTTGAAATACACTTAAAAAATATACAGAGTATATTATACATTAATTAAATAAAATACTGAGTAGTATTTTTAAAACATTTTATAAAATAAATCTAATAAATTTATTCTTTTATCAAGATCTGATACGGAGTATCACTTTTATTTAATTTATGTTTAAAATTTTCTAATTTTGACAAAAAGAATTAAAAGTGGACAAAAAACTCAAAAATGAGGTAGTAATTGTTAAAATAAAATATTTGCTAATAGTTTTGTCATAGCTTATTTTGTAGATCTATTGAAGTTGTTTTAAAATACTACGGAGTAGTATGTAAAATTATTTTTCTATTTATACACTAATATTCATATAAATTGAATTAAAAAAAAATTCCAGTCACATATTGTAATCCAAAGGAGAAGAACCTAGAGAGACATAATATTTACTATTGAGACTAATGATAAAAATTGCCAAAAGAAATTGATTGTGTTAAGAAAAAAAGAGAGAAAGAATGGAATTTGTTAGAGTATATAAAAACTATTCTTGAGCCACAATCATAAGCTTAACCTTTTGGTTAAGTTGGTTCTTTGATATGGTATCAGAGGCTTTATGACCAAGTGGGCATGAGTTCGAAACTCATTGCCACTCAATTTTTAAAAAAATTAAGGTTTCACGTGCAATACTCAAAGAAATTACACTTGCATGTGAGAGAGCGTGTTAGAGTATTACTCCCTCCGTCCTAATTCTTTCTTCCCAGTTTGACTTTTCCCCATTTTTAATTTTTGGCTTTGACTTCAAATTTTACCCTCCTTAAAAAAGATTTTTTGAATTTTTTTTTCAATTATTCAAAATATAGAGTTAGAAGATAATTGGTGTAAATACATGATGATATTAATGTCATTTGTCATCTTTTTTTTCTAATGGGAAGGTAGTTTTAGGACGGGGAAAAAGGGGAAGTGAGAAGAAAGTTTTATGACGGAGGGAGTAAAAAACTATATTTAGAGCTTTTTTTAGGACTTGAACTCTTAACTTTAAGTTTTTCCAGTTTCTTATGTTCTATAATTATGAACATAATAAGTGTAATAATAATAATATTAAAAATTTATACTCCGTAACAATAAGAATTAGAATGAGAATAATATAAAAATAAACAAAAAAAAGTTTTAAAAGTTTTTTTTAGATTTCCAATTTTTTCTAGTTTTTTTTAATTTTGTTTAATTTTTCCAGTTTCTTTCAGTTCCTTCCAGTTTCTTTCAATTCCTTCCAGTTCCTTCCAATATCTAGCATTTCTCCCAGTTTTAAAGAATAGATTTTTAAGCCAGAATTATAAACTTAAATTTTTGATTGAGTTAGTTTCTTGATAGAATTGAAGTAAGGGCTAAAGGTACGAGGCTATAGTTAAGAAGACAATATAAGGTACAAAAACCAAAGGCATTGGGGGGTTAGGCCCCCGTGAACCGAACGTTGCATGTGACCATAAAAGAGAGCTGTTATAATCGTTGCCCCTTCTTGACCACTTATAGACCCACTCACGTGTGCCTTTCTTTTTTCTTTTCCCCTCCTTTTTTTTTACTCTCAAAATTAAAAATTACAAGTAAAAACATAACTTAAAACTTAAAAATTAAGAGTTAAAACCGTACATACTATGTACGGAGAACAGTACATGATAGACCTTTTGGATTTGTTGTAAGTTTGTGGTCAAGAATTTAATTCAGATCCATTTAGCAAGGGTGAATTTGGGGGAAATATTTGAATAAATGACAACTTTGACAAAACTCAAAATTAAATAAAAATGAAAACGGGACAATGTGAAAAAGAACTCTTGTACAATGGTGGATTCATTGTCACAATAGTACTGGATTTCTAACGACCCTGATTTCTGACCATCTGAACTAACATGGTTCATACGATCATGCAGAACTAGGAGAAACTATATTGTTGCGGTACATTACTCATGCTCTCTGGGCATCTCTCTGCCAAAATCTCACTTCTACTGTGATAATGAATCCACTATTTGTGTGACCAATGATCCAGTTCTGCATGATCGTATGAAACATGTTGGTTTAGACTGTCATTTTGTACGTGACGAAATCATGGTACGCACGATGACCACACATCATGCATGTTCCGTCTTCTGAGCAGTTAGAAGATATTCTCACAAAATCGCTTCCGCCAGCTCCATTCGAGTACTTATGCTCCAAGCTCCCCCTCGTCTCCGTTGATCTGCTTGTGGCCTGGGGGGTATAATAGGAAAGAAATATTATGGGGTATGGACAACTGGATTGGGTAATAAGACACTTGAGTTGAACCACATTAAAAGATTGAATCCAATCGATTTGTTAGTTCAACTCAAGAGTGTATATACCGATTAATTTCCTCACACTTTTCCGATGTGGGATGCTCTTTAACACTCCCCTCAAGTGGACAACCGGGCCATTTTGAATCTAACCGGTTGACCACTTGTAAATGAACTCTCATTCCCTTGATTTTTTTTAGCGCCAACACCTAAAGGACCACGAGCCGCTGAGTATGGACTTCTAGACGAGCAATCGTGTTAAACGGGTCACAGACTATTGGGTACATACTCCATACGGACAACTGGGCTAAAGACAAATGGGCTAGGTATTTATGTTTTTGCCAAGGTGAGTAACAACTAGGTATTTATGTTTTTGTTTCCTACATTATCTAATCTCTCTAAGTCAATAGGATTCCAAGGGATACGAGTACGAGGCTTGTGGGGGAATTGTTAGAGTGACTAAGGAGTGCACGATTGATCAAAGGGGAGCTAGATCAGAGTTTGTATCGTATGGTGGGTCATAAGGTCAGGAGTGGCTCGGAACGGAAAAGTAGTCAACGTGTCTCCTTCACGGATGAGGCGATGATCACTACAAGAAAACGCGAAAAAAACGACGGATTATAGTGACGGAATTCAATTCGACGCTAACGACGACAGATTCAGCGACGGAATTTTACGCCTACCAAAATTAACGATGGTTCATGGCTTCTAGGTTCTTGTAGGTCTCCTTTGGCTCGAGGGGAGTTTGTTGAATTGGGGCTGTTTTCCAAATTTGTCCAGCCTAATAGACTATTTTTATTTTCTTCATACTTCTTTTTTTGTCTTGAATTTTGAAGAGCCATGGAGCATGCATTTTAGTTAAGCAATATTTTCACTAAATAGCACTAAAATTTAAGTCATTTCTCTAATTAGCACTTAAACTGTTTTATTCCTTAAATAACACTTAATGATGTCCATAACGTCCAGTGATGACGAATATATACTTGAATAATGACTAATAAATAATGACTAAAAGTGCTACATTGGGAAGAAAAACACATGTGGTATTATTTAGGAAAAGTCATTACATTTTAGTGCTATTTAAGTAAATTCCCCTTTAGTTAATGCATGGTTGCTCTTAGGTCTTCTGGCTTTGTGGCTCTCTATTTCCCAAGGTGAGTGAGTGACTAGGAAACCGAACCGAAATCAATCGAAACAAGCTAGAAAAAAATTGAATGTAAAAAACCAAACTAAACTGTTATTATTTGGTTTCCATTTTGTCTTTCACTTTAAAAAACTAAATGAAATAGAATAAACCGAATTTTCTGAGGTACTTCGCTTTATGTATATGAGTATATGTGATATGCAAAAAAATTCATAGAAATATAAATGCAAATAACTGATTAGTTGATTAAATTGATTTTTTTCTTAATATTAAACATTTAACCTATATTATAAACATTAAAAAAATAAAAATTTATACATCAATAACTAATCCTAATACGGAGTTATATTAATATTAAAAACAGATACAAATATTTTACATATTTACATGAAAAACTTTGATGTTATAATAGAAATGAAAGTATTATGCCAAAAAACATAAGTTCTTCGTAATTGATATTTACAAATGAAAGCTTTGGAGTATTTGGAATCTTCTAGATAGTAGTTGGGCACTCGACAAATATTTTTTACGTAAAATTGAACCGAATCGAACTCTAACCTGCTGTTCGGTTTTGGGTAAAAATTGAATCGAAAAAATTGAACCCAACCCTACATATTTTAATTGTTTTATGGAGTTAGTGTTGTTACAACTTTTAAATGCATGTAAATTTTTATTTTTAAAAACTGAAATTAAAATTGCATAAAACCGAACTGAATAATCAATCGTTTACATAATTTTATGTAAAATCGAACAGAACCAACAATTTACTTTCTATTTTGTCTTTGATTTTGGGTTAAAATTGTACCCCCAAAACTGAACTCACCCCTATAAGTCACAACTAGGCATTTATGTTTTTGCCCATAGCTCCTATACCATATTCAACAATAGAATTATAGATTTTACTCAAGAAAAAACTAATACTCCCTCCGTCTCAAAAAGATTTACACTTTTCAAAAAAATTGCATCCCACAATCTCCTACCCATTTCAAAAAAATTGCATCCCACAATCTCCTACCAATCTCCTACACACTTTTACTCCTTACTTTTTTAAACCCTACCTATCACATCATACATTTTTCCTAATAATCCACACATCACATCCTACTTTTAGCCTTCACATCAAGGGTATTTTTGGAAAGTCAACACAAAATTATCACTCCCTTAATTTTAATTTTAGTCAAAACGTGTAAATCTTGTTGGGACGGAGGTAGTATATGAAAAATACCATAAGTAGGAAAACTATTACTATTGTCTAACAAAATCCTCTGTTTAGGCTTGGATGAATTGAAGTGCACAACAAGAGCACAAAAAATTCAGCCGCATATTTTTTTTTTTTTCCTTTGAGAGGTTGTACATGCAACAAATTTCTCATACAATATTTTAGGAATCATTCTAAAGGGTTCTAGTAAGTTATTGGTGGAATTTTACCAATTGTACTAAGGATTTAGATAGTTTCTCTTTATACCTAAATATTGTATATGGCTCTAAGACTGGTATTGTTATCCCAAACGATTAAGTTGTATTTGCACTATTTTTATAGTGGTGATTTCATCTCCATAAAGAAATTTTTTCCAATTACAATCTTTGGCATCGTTTTTATTTTTAGCTTGCGGTTTCTATTTGTTTTTTGACCACTTTTTTGGTGCTTTCGTTGCATGGGAAGTTTGGTGCTAAATTTCCGAACACGAACAACTCAGTTACTTCCCCTTAATGTTCCAAACACATCTTTCATAGTCACGCAATTCGGACTCTATGATACACACACGACTTATTTGATAGAATTTAGGATGAGGTAGTGATAACTGGATTGGGCAATAAGACACTTGGGTTGAACCACATTAAAAGATTGAATCCAATCGATTAGTTAGTTCAACTCTAGAGCTTATATACCGATCAATTTCCTCACACTTTTCCGATGTGGGATGCACTCTAACATTATTGCAAGTCACATGAGACAACATATTTGCATATGCCAAGAATGGGGGGCCCTTTTAAGTGAACATAATAAATAACCAAATGGTCACAAAAAAATGCAAAAAACCAACTCATTATTAGGGTGGATTAAAAGATTAAATAAATAAAGTACTCTTCTTGTCAAAAATAAATGAATATAGTTTTGAATTGATAAATGTTAAACAAATTTGATAAATCATAACTATATTTAAAATGAATTCAATTATATTATATTACCACTATGACTAAACATATGTTTTTCTTTATTTAGGGTCAAAGAGTGTCAGAATTTGACAAAAAAAATCAAACACTACTCTCCTTTTGGGACGAGGAGATCATATTATAAAATTTTGTTTCTATTCAACATTTTTCTTACAATTTTGTGAAAGTCAAAAAAACTTTTTGCCGGGCGCATGGAGTAAATCCCAAGAATTCATTCCCAATATTATTTTCTTCTAAATAAATTTAACCTTTTAATTTTTAGTGTTCAACATTTTCTAAAATTTCATTTTAATTTAGGATTGGCAAATATGACTTTGTCTTAATATTTCAGATAGTTAGTGTTGAATATTTTCAACTAGAGTTAATATTTGAGAAATTTACTTAAATAACACTAAAACATAATGACTTTCTCTAAATAGCACCATATGTGTTTTTCTTCCCAATATAGCACTTTTAGTCATTATACATTAGTCATTATTCAAGCAAATATTCGCCATCAGTGGACATTATGGACATTATTGAGTGCTATTTAGGGAATAAAACAGTTTAAGTGCTATATAGGGAAATGACTTAAGTTTTAGTGCTATTTAGTGCAAATATTTTAGATAGTTTTTTTAATAATACAGATTAGTTTTTAAAACACTAACACTAAACGCTAGGTTTCGATAGTTTTTTCAAAACGTTAAACCTCAACGCTGAAATTGTTGCGGAACAGTAGAAATTAGGAAGTACCCGGAGTATACAAAATCCCAAGAGTTCATTTTTAATTTGTTAATCTTACAGTCTTACACAGCTACTATTGAGAGCAATCAATTCATTCCTATATAAACTGCCAGCATCTTCTGTGTTGTGATGTCCATCTTGAGTGACACCCTACCCCCACCCCCACCCCAACCCCACCCCACCCACCAGATTCTCATACTGCATGGAGAAGATGAGAGGTTCAAGCTTGAGAAGCCTCACATTAATGGTGATGTCTGCAATTCTTGTTTGGTCATCATGGAATGTCCAAACCTGTAATGGAACAAGGCATTTGAGGCCAACCAAAGGCGCCCCCGCCAGCCCTGCTTCTTTGCACAGCGAAAGAGGCAAATACGACGGCGGCAACCACCACCAACAAGGCAATGCCGGTAAAACGAAGCCGAAACGCCAATCCCCGCCGCCTCCGCCGCCATCCAGCGCCGCTGCAAAGCCGCCGGGAAAGGGGTACGGGGAGGACGAAGCCGGCGGCTCTGTCTTCAACGTGTTGGATTTTGGAGCAAAGGGAGACGGAAAGACCGATGATACCAAGGTAAACTTTGATTTCCCTTTGTTTTAATTTCAAATAATTTCTTATATTAATTCTTGATATGTTGAATAAGAGCCATGATATAATCAAGATGGCACTGAAGATACACATAAATGATTTGAAGTAATTTATGAAGAAACTTGACACAAAAAAATCAACCATCAAAGGTACACATAAACTCTTCATATTAATAGAGTAAAAAATCCCAGACGGTTAAAAAAATCCTTTGAAGTAATTTTTACTCTATTAATATGAAGAAACTTGTTTACACTTCAAATGATTTTTTTTTGAATGTTATACCCTCAATTACAGTGTTCATACATTTTTCAACTTAATGACGCACATAAAATTATCAAAGCATTCGCCTCCGCTGGAGCTCAAACCTATGAGAACTTTCTCATGAATCCAGGAGAGTGAGCTTTCTACACTCAAACCAAGAGAGAAATTCATTAACACTTCAAATGATAATTCAATGTCAAAATTAAAACTTTAGGAGTGACGTGACAATAATAATAAGAATAAATTTTATAAATGATCTCTAGTTTTCAAAAGTTAAACACTATTTGTATAACATTTTAAAATTGAAGACTAAATGTAGAAAATCGTTAATAATTGCGACCATTTATGAATTTTTTTGGGAAATAGGAGTGACAATAGATAGGTGTGTCCTTTACGACCAAACATTGGTGTTAGTCTCAAGATTCCAATTTGTTGAAAGGATGCCTCACGGGTCACAAAATACAACACCAACAACAACTCAATCAATTTAAGGACCCTTTCTTTTATTTTTTTATTTTTTTATTTTTGTATTTTATTTTATTTATTTTTTTATTTTTTTAATTTAAAAAAAACTACTGGATGAAAATGGATATGGAACAGGAGCCACAGAATTGGACAAGGCCAGGTGAGGTGGGGCCCAGTGAAAATCATCCTCGTTGTGGCAGTTTTTTTTCAACCGTTTATGACCACATGCACCTTAATTAATTTCTACCCAACGCCCATTTAATTTACATATATATACCGTGCAGTAATAATTTGTTGCGGACCACTGGTCCTATTTTTGCACACTTTTATGGGTCCTTTTGTTTCAGTTGATGTTTGCAACAGTTACTTGTCTGGTTGTTGGGGGCAAAAAGGTAATTGTATACTTTTACTGCAGGCAGTAATATATTTAAAAACGTATGAACAGATACTATATTATAATATGGTTATTGGTATTTAAAAGCTCATAGAAATTTTATGAGATGGTTATGATTCCATATGTGTGGATATTAAGATCACAATAGAACAAGTCTAATGTCTAAGTTCATTTACCGGCAACAGCACTGAAAGACTACTCTATATAACACGCAAGGTTTGTGCGTGTGCGGAAAAGATCTCACTCTTTGTTTGTTGGATTAAGATTATACTGCGTTACTAATCGTTGGGATCATAGCGAAGATCTTTGTCTGTTTTTTTTTTGTATGATTTGCTTGTTGCTATATACGGAGTACTCCTTTCGTTTCAAATTGACTTAACAGATATTGAGAAAAATTTTGAAGAGTAAAAAAGTAATGGTCGAAAATAATTTAAAAGAAAAAAAAGTGTGGACTATATATCTTTTACTGTACTTTAAAGAAAAAAAAAGTACGACAATTTTTTTGGGATAAACTGAAAAAAAAAATTGAGACGATTAATGTGGATTATATGTCTACCTTTCTATCATTTTTTTAAAAACTAAGTCAATAATACAAGAGTAAAAAAAAGTTACTGACCAAGAAGAGGTAATTTTTGGGGTGATGAAAGTGCAGGCATTTCAAGCAACATGGGCCGCAGCTTGTAAAATGGAGGCTTCAACAATGATAGTCCCTTCAGATTTCGAGTTCCTTGTTGGGCCCATTTCTTTCTCAGGGCCTTACTGCCAACACAACATCATTTTCCAGGTATCGAAAATACAAAATCTTACATCGAATACTGAGGTTAAAATAGTATAATGTCCACGAATATTTACCAGCAAATTTCTTTTCTCATAGTTAATTGTTTCAGAATAAAATCTCATAATTTAACGTAAACGAAAAATGGCCGAAGTTCTGGCCCGAACGCGGTTCATTTTCAAAGTCATTGAATTAAGAGACCAAAGCACCTTCACGCAAATATGGGTTTTTACATGTACTAGAAATTATAACTCAATTTACCTCAATCTCAATAAACTATCTAATTGATCCTAGGGATACCCTAGAAATGAAGGTCATCTTTTTAGTGTGTGTGTCTCTTTTGGCAGCTTGATGGCACAATCATAGCACCAACAAGCTCAAAAGCATGGGGTTTAGGGCTTTTCCAATGGCTAGACTTCACCAAGCTGGTTGGGCTAACAATACAAGGGAGTGGAACCATAGACGGGAGCGGCTCGGTCTGGTGGAAAGACTCCCCGCTCGACGACCCCATAGACGACGAAATCAAACTCATCTCCCCATTAAACAACAGAACAAATCCCCCCACAGTTCCAGTAAAAACTAAAAACCATGTCTCTTACTATACTCTCTTAAGTCCATTTTTTCTCTTCATTTACACTTAACACACGAGAAATTGTGTGGGCAGGTGAGAAGTTCACTTGCAGGGAAAATGCCAAGCTTGAAGCCAACAGTAAGCACACATACATTGCATATTTGCATTGCAACTACATAGGGTTAAAATGGTCATTGACACATTTGTGTGTGGCACTTACAGGCGCTTCGGTTCTACGGGAGTTTCAACGTGACGGTCACGGGCATCACCATTCAGAACAGTCCCCAATGCCACCTGAAATTTGACAACTGCGTAGGGGTATACGTGTACAACTTCACTGCATCGTCGCCTGAAGACAGCCCCAACACGGATGGGATCCATCTGCAGAACTCGAAAGACGTCGTTGTCCACACCAGCAACCTTGCTTGTGGTACTTTTTGAATAATTTACTTAAATATGACTAAAACATAATGACTTTCTCAATATAGGACCATATGTTTTTATTTCCCAATGTAGGACCATTGTTTCATTATCTATTAGCCATTATTCAACTAAATGTCCAGCATCACTTGGACATTATTCTCCTCACTAGTCATTATTAAGTCCTTTCCAGTGCAAATTTCACCAGACTTTTTCTTTTTCATCTGCGCAGGAGATGATTGTGTATCGATCCAAACAGGATGCACGAACGTATACATACACGACGTGACCTGCGGGCCCGGGCACGGGATCAGCATAGGAGGACTAGGGAAGGACAACACGAAAGCCTGCGTCTCAAACATCACCGTGCGAGACGTAACGATGCACAACACCATGAATGGGGTGAGGATCAAAACATGGCAGGGAGGGTTGGGGTCGGTCCAGGGCGTCCTGTTCTCAAACATTAAAGTCTCCGAAGTTCAGCTGCCCATAGTGATCGACCAGTACTACTGCGACAAGAGGGCGTGCAAGAACCAGACCGCAGCGGTGGCTCTCTCTGGGATCCACTACGAGAACATAAGAGGGACGTACACAGTGAAACCGGTCCACCTTGCCTGCAGCGACAACGTGCCGTGTCTGGACGTGACCCTAGACCGGATCAAACTGGAGCCGCGGCAGGAGCGGTACCACATGTACGATCCCTTCTGCTGGCAGACATTTGGCCAGCTGTACTCTCCCACTTCCCCTCCGGTCCGGTGCTTGCAAGTCGGCAAGCCCTCGAGCAACAGGGTTCAGGTCGATCACGACCAGTGTTAAACGGAGCTCGAGCTTTTGGTTGTGTTGGTTCCTTGTACATAGTATGTGTGTATTTATTTGTGAGGTTGGCGTGGTTTTCGCCAACCCCTCCCCCCCTTCACGCCATTAGTAAGAAAATACTACATTTTAGTAAGTGTTTTTTTTTTGGGTGTTGGGATTTTTGTTGGAAGTCATGTGTCATAGAGTATGTGTTAACATTTGGGATATATAGTAAAGAAACTTCTTGGCTGGTTTATTCAGGATTCCAAGTGGGGATCTGTACGTGTTCATAAAAGGCCTTATATACAAAGACAGAACAAGGAAAGATGTAAATGATTTTCAATTTCAATAGATCACACATCAAAGTTTGGCTTTGACAATAATTAGACCGAAGATAATGACACATTCGATCCATCACCGTGGCTTAAAAACGCACCTAAGCGGTTTAGTATAGTCCTAGGCGAGGTATATGGATTTTGAGAACACGGATTACAAGCATAAGTCGTATCGGTCTTGTTTGAAAACTAACTGTTGGCGGTTGGTATTTAGTTGCTTGTGTTGTTTGGTGGGTCGTTAGCTGTTTGTGTTGCCTGGTTTGAATGAGCGGTCGAGTTAACTCATTTGACTGGCTACTGGCTGGTTAAGTTAATTCTTGGGAAAAAATGTTTGACAAATTTAACTGTTCATAAATAAAACTATACTGCCCGGAGTATTCTGTAGAATTTAAGGACAAGCCTCCATGTGAGTCCATCCATTTATTTTTTTTTTTTTTTGAATTCAAGGCGAATCAAATATTCAGAAAAAAAATTGGCACAGTGCAAATGCTCTTTACACATTCAAATATTAAAAACAAAAGATTACAACAAAAAATATATAGCATAGAGAATTTATTAGGGGAAAAAAGAATAAACATACCTGCTGTATAGATGAACAAATCGCAGAAGGGGAAGAACTTCGATAGAGAAAGAATCGGGTAAGAATTTAGGAATCCTAACTCTGAAATCAGTAAAAAAAAATCAGTGTTGGAGGCTTAAGGTTAGAATTTGTGCACAAATTTTGATCATCAAATACAAATAATTGCATATTAACACAAAAATGATTTTATTAGATTTATTTAATGGTCAATCAAAACAAGAAAACAAACCAGAGTTATCGGGAAAATAGTAACTACATTCTTTTTGGGAGGACTATTAGGCATAGTTTTCAGAACCGAACCGGTGATCGAACCGGTCAAGGCACTGGTTCACTAGTTTACTGGTCGAACCAGTGGTTCAAATGGTTCAACCAGTGGTTCAAACATTTTTAATAAATAAATAAATAAATAAATAAAAATATAGATACATACATATATATGTTAAAAATTTTACAAAATAAGAGATTGACAAAAATATTTTATTTTATTAAATAATTAATGAAAACATATAAATAAAGAAAAGTTATTCAGAGTAAAAGAAGAAAATGGTAACTAAAATTAAGACAGATAGAGCATTTTGTTAGAAGCAAAGAATTGTGTACCATAGTTTAAATTCATGTTTGAAAATAATGTTTTGAATTACCATTATGTATGTATATACATACATATATACATACATACATATATGTGTATATATACGTTGTGGAATTGAATTACAAAAAACTAATATATAAGTAAATAAAATAACATTTTCTCTTTTTATAAATAAAGAATGGTTGTTTGACTAAATTTATAATTTAACTTAATTTACTTGAGTTGTGTCATTAAATAAAAAATAAAATTTATTTTTTAAAAAAAACTTATAAATAAAAAGTCATTTGAATTTTTTTTAAAACTTTTACCTATAATTTAAATATATATACATATATATATATATATATATATATATATATATAAATATTTGTGTGATATGCACTCCATATCAATTATATCAATGAGTTTGAATTTTAGTTTAAAAAAACTATAAATACTTAAAAAGAATTTGATAAAAAAATTTAATCAAAGAATATACATAACAAAAAGCAGAGAGTAAACACAAAGCAATGTGGCCGAGATGGTCCCTACAAGGCCTGTCGGGTTCGAATCCTTGGACATGCGTTTTTTAAAAATCTCAAAAAAAAATATAAGAAAACCGGTTCCGGTGTAAAACCGGCCGGTTTTCTCCGGATTTAACCGGTTTCTACCGGTCCTATGCAGGATGCGGTCTGATTGCATAGACCGGCTCGGCGTCTGGTTCACCGGTTTCCATGACTATGCTATTAGGCCCAACTTTTTCCATGACTTAAGTTGGGTACATAAAGTCTACTCCTCAAGTTTGAGTCCTTAAGTTGAAAAAATATGAACATGCTCCCTCTGGTCTAAAACATTTTTCATGTTTTGAATTTTTTTAGTTAAACAATGATAGTTTTTGACCATAAATTTTGAACAAATTATATTGAATTACTCTGTATAATATAAATTAAACATAATTGAGTTAATCTTAGGATATAATTTTGAGATATTATTGACATTATATATATTCTCTTTTGGATTTGATGGTATAAATTACCTAATCGGGTAAACAGTACTAGACCGGGTCTAGGATTGTTTACTGGATTTGAGATCGTAATAAAAACACACAAAGGGCCTGTTTGGGAATAGCGTTAGCGATTAGCGTTAGCGTTTTGAAAAGGCTATCTACGGGCAGCGTTTAGCATTAGCGTTTTCAAAGTAATCTACACCGTTAACATTTTATCCAAAACACTAACACTAATCTCTAACGCTATTCCCAAACAGACCCAAAGTGACCGGGAGGACTGTTTGTGGAAACATCTGTAGTCCAATTGTTATTCGAATATACTAGAATGCATGAGAGTTTTTACACAAGAATTTTAGTAAGAAGAAATCGGATTCCTTCCTTTGAGGGTTACACAAGTATTTATAGTAATCAATGGGGGACAGGGCGCCGCACATCCACGTCAGGGCACGTTTCTAGGTGGTGCGAGGTGATTGCCTCTGTCTTCTAGTGGTCTTGTCACCTAGTTAGGAAGGTGACTCCTTTGTCACTTAGCGTATTGGACTAATTGCTCGAATATTCTCCCTGATCCTTCGTTGAATTTAGCCGCTACAGTCCAACCTTCTTTGGATTCTTTCTTGCCGACACGTCCCAACTGTAGAAACCGTACCAGATAGATTCCCAAGGGATGAGATTATTGACATTGGCGACGAATGAAGGAGTAAAGTATTTGACCGGTAGACTATCCGAAGTGTACCGGTCAACTTTTAGGTCAAACGAATACCTTCTTACTGTTGTTTTAGGCTTCCCAACCAAAAAAAATCAATCTTGATCGGTCATTTATCTTAAAGCCTCCCTTTGACCGGTTTTGGGTGGAATACATCCATCAGGATTAAAAATATGAAAGTCATTTTACCGTATTTTAATCATATTTCAATCATACTCCTGTAAATAAACAAAAGAACAATTCATGTCATTACTCCCAAATTCTGAGTGTAATACAGGACATCATTGCTTCCCAAATTCTCGTATTTTATACCAGTGCTCTAATATTTGTACTTCTTTCGTCCCACTTGAATCTTTACTTACACCATTCACAAGGTTAAACTTTATATATTTTGATTTTTTATTTTCGTTACTCATTTGATAATATTAAATAATCATGTCACATCTAGTTTTGTAGATCTTTTGATGTAGTTTTTTAATATATAATTTTTATTTTTTAATTTTACACCTACATTCAGATAAATTGAATTGAAAATAAAGTTAATCAAGCATCGTAACGCGTATTGGAAATCTTTAAATGGGACGGAGGGAGTGTATGTTTACATTGATGCCCCAACATTTAGAGTATATATATAAACATATTTGAAGTCATAGAGGATATATAAAGATCATGGAAGTATCAATGTCATCTGTTAAATCTCGGAGTATTTTTAAAAAATTGCATAATTCTAAAAGTAATAATGTAATTTTTTCATAAACAATATGACTGAGACATTTCTCTCCACCTGATGGGGAATAACCCCACGCCAGCACTGGGGCTGACATCAGCATAAATTTCCTAAGTTTCGAGCTTGGACGTTCCTGCCCGGCCCAAAGCTCCGCTCGTCCTTCCTGCCCGGCTCTGCGCTCCGCTCGTCCTCCCTGCTCGGCTCGGCCGACCAAGTCGAGCCCGAGCCCCACGACAATGACATGCGGAAAGCGACGTTCAACGGAGACTTGAGGAAAGCGATAGGATGAAAGGGACAAGACGTGCGGAAAACGACGTTCAACGAAGACTTGGTGAAAGCGATAGGATGAAAGGGACAAGACCTAAGGACAGGTGACGTCCGCTAAACGACGGGCCTCGATCGGAGGGCTTTGACTTAGTGTATTGTACCCCCTATAAAAGGGGTGGCACCCCTCATTGTAATGGATCCGAATTTGAAATCAATATACTCCTACTTTGTATTCTCTCTCTCTAAAACTTATATTATTTCATACTCTCGGTGGTTTATAGCCATCAAATTGGTGCTCTCGTTGAGAGGAGAGGAACATACTCGTAGGTTAACTCCCGAACGCGAGAATGGTGCAAACAAGGAGCAACGTCCCCACCACCAGCCACGT
>OOIL02003369.1:1857491-1900347 GCA_900332095.2 Cuscuta campestris
GCAACGGCCGTTCGGCCTCCAAAACTTATTCGAGGAAATACGATTAAGGGTCGGAGCAAAACGATAAAGGCATCACAAACCACGAAGAGTCAAGGGTAATAGTTGCACAGTGCAAAATACATTGTTCAAGCGCAAAAACATTACATCAAAAAAAGAAATAAGGGTGGAGTTCATCGGTGGGACAGCCGCGCTCAGTTACCGGCGGTGTCCTCGCCCCCACTAGTGGCGTCCTCGCCTTCGGAGTAGTAGATGGATGAGTCAAACTCCTCAGAGTTCTCGCATGGCTTCGGGAGCTCCTTCCCATCTCGGATCCGCTCCAGCAAAACCTCTTGAGCCCGGTGCAATCCCATGGAGTAATTGGCTTGCCCCTCCTTGAAAAGGAGACGCTGGCCGGCGGGAGTTTGAGCCCAGACCTTCAAGAGATCGTCCATGCGGGAGAGAGCCGCCTCCTCGAACGCGGGGGAGGTCTGAAAGGCCTCAATTACATGCTCGGCTTCCTCGCCAAGACGGCGCGCCTTCTCCTCAGCAGCAATGCGGGCCTGCCCCGCAACTCGAGCCCGCTCCTCCGCATCGGTGAGCTTCCCCTCGAGGCCAGCCACGCGCTCCTGCAGCCTCCGAAGCTCCTCTTCGCCTTTGGCCTTCTCCGCCACATACCACTCGAAGCGCTCCACCAGCTCTGGGGCGCGCATGGCCGCCTACAACAACAGTGAAATTCCGGCAAAACTTGTTAGAATCGATCTAAGTGTCGGGCAGAAACACACGCGGGCTAGAGCGAAGAACGCTTACCGAGCCCAACTCGAGCAAGAGAGTGGAGACAGGTCCTCCGTGGCGGCCGAACTTATCTCCATTCGGTCTGGCGGAGGGATGAAGCTCTGCAGAAAACGGCAAGGCTCATAGTCCCCATGCAAGAATGAAGGCTTGAGGGGGAACGCCACTTTCACGAAGGCCGGGTTCCCGCAGTTGACCGAGCGCGAGGGTGGGGACCTCGCTCCGCTCAACAAAGCCCCGTTCTTGGCCGGACTCCGATCGGGGCTTGGACTTGAACAGCTTCTTCCTATCGGCCGCGGAGATCATGATTTCACCTGCAAGGAAGATAAGATATTAGTTCGAATCCCTACAAGGAGCCCAAACCCGTTAAGGAAGCGAACGAGGGAAACCTGAGGGTCCTTCTTCAAGCTGACTTTGGACAACCCGACGCTTGGGCTCGTCCTCGTCATGGAAGACGACCCCAAACTTGGAGAGAGCCTCGTCATTCACTAAGACCCCGGGCTCGTAAGGGCCACCCGAACACAACTTGTCCGTATCAGCAGTAGCCTTGGAAGAGGCAAAGAGTTTGGATCGCCTACGAAAAGAGCTTAGGGGAGTGTCTCGGAAGGGGGAGGCTGACCCTACGGAGACGAAGACAAACTTGGACTTCCAAGTCCTGTTGGATTCCTTCTTGGTTTTAAAAAGTCTCTCCTGCTGCTGGCAAAGGGCGGCAAAAGAACCCCCATCCGACCCGGAAGACTTCGCCACTCGGAACAGGGTCAATAGGCGCTCAAGGTCGGCCCGCACGCCCACCTCCTGGCAGCGGATCAAGAACCCCGCTAAGTACCGGTGCAAGTTCGGCACCAGTTGGCACGGGAGGAAGTCAAAGTACTTGAAGAAGTCGATGACCAAAGATTCAAGGGGGAAGCGGAAGCCGCTCTCAAGGGACTTGAGATGGATGGCAAAGTAGCCCGGAGGAGCGTCGAAGACCGACTCCTCCGGGGTAGGGCGACGAACGGTCACGAGGGGGCCGGCGTAGCGCACCGCTTTGAGGAACTCGTCACTCGACAAGTCGCACTTGCACTCGCGGATGAGCGAGTCCACGAGCAATGTGCGCTTCTGAAGGAGGGGCTCAGTTTCCCCGGGCACCTCTACGGCCGCGATTTCCTCAATGGATGGGGAACCTGGCTGCTCCGCTTGGCCGCCCTGGGGTACGGAACCCTGACTGCCGAGCACGAGCCCGTGCTCGGCTTCAGACGAACGAAGAGTGGAAGACTCGACAGACATGGAATGAGCAGAACAGAGGGACTGACCTCGAGTGTGCCGCCGAAGAGACGGTCAGAGAGCAGCGAACGGCGGCACGGAACGGCAAGAGAACGACAACCCTAATATTTTCTCTCTCTAGAATTTGTGAGAATGAAGAAAGCCTTGGGGGTTATTTATACTAAAATTGGGCCCGAATAGTAATGGGCCGAACATGTGTCACGATGGGCCGCCACTTGGGAGAAGCGAAGCGCCACAACCGTTCGTGGGGGACTCCAAACGTCGCCGCCAATCCGTCAAGCTACGCGTGGGCCCACGAAGCTGACCGTCCACAATGTTTTCTACTCTCACGCGCTCCGCTGCTAGACGCCACGGAACCCGGAGAGTGGGGGGCTTCTGATGGGGAATAACCCCACGCCAGCACTGGGGCTGACATCAGCATAAATTTCCTAAGTTTCGGGCTTGGACGTTCCTGCCCGGCCCAAAGCTCCGCTCGTCCTTCCTGCCCGGCTCTGCACTCCGCTCGTCCTTCCTGCCCGGCTCTGCGCTCCGCTCGGCTCGACCGACCAAGTCGAGCCCGAGCCCCACGACAATGACATGCGGAAAGCGACGTTCAACGGAGACTTGAGGAAAGCGATAGGATGAAAGGGACAAGACGTGCGGAAAACGACGTTAAACGAAGACTTGGTGAAAGCGATAGGATGAAAGGGACAAGACCTAAGGACAGGTGACGTCCGCTAAACGACGGGCCTCGATCGGAGGGCTTTGACTTAGTGTATTGTACCCCCTATAAAAGGGGTGGCACCCCTCATTGTAATGGATCCGAATTTGAAATCAATATACTCCTACTTTGTATTCTCTCTCTCTAAAACTTATATTATTTCATACTCTCGGTGGTTTATAGCCATCACCACCAAATCTAATTATTTCTAATCTAATTAAAAAAAGTTTTGAAATAATCTAATTTGATTATCGTTATATTTAAACGGGGTTTTTAATTCGATTCTAATAAAAATAAATAATAAAAGAGGAATAACAAGAATATGCTACAATCTTTGACCCTCTTTGCAAAGGTGCCTGCTCCGGTCTCGTTTAGCAGCCACCATTCCTCCCACAGCCGCCATTCCTCTACCACGAAGAGTTCACAACTCCGGCACGGCGGGTAAGACAAGTAAGCTCAAACCAATTAATTACCTAAAGTCTAAAGACCCAATTCCAAAAGTGGCCCAATTGTCGAAATTCCCAAAAATAAAATTTACTCCCCTTAAAATTATTCTCCAAATTTACAGCTTTCCCCTTCCCTTTGGCGTTTGCGGAAACCGAGAAGCAGGAGCAGTGGAATAGCCGAAGTGCAGAACACTGGAATCCGAACAGGAGCACCGGCTGCAGCGCCGTCGCCCGTCAGCCGCGTCGCCGCCAGTCCACCACAGCTTCGAATCCTTCGATCTACTATGGCACAATCGTAGAACCGCACAAGCACAAATTCCAGGTATTTCCAAATAATCTTTTCCCTTTTTAAATTATGATCTAAATAATTAGATAAATCTGAAAATTAGATAATTTGTTTTTATCTTTCAATTTTCTATAAAATGAAATTGTTTATTATGTTGATTATTATTGATTATAATTTATAATTATCCCAAGACATATGAATTGATGACTCTAGTCTCTAAAAACATACTCCCTCTGTCCCCAATTTGATTACAAATTGCGGGTTACAGAGTAAAATTTCCTACTTTTTATAATCATTTTATTTACAAATTGGTATATCAATAAGATATAAAAATTATATATTAAAAAACTACATTAAAAGTTCTACAAAACAAGAGGTGACAAGAATATTTTATTTTATCAAATACTTAATGAAATCGCGTAAACAAACAAAAGTTATCGAGAGGAGAGAGAAAAAAAAATTGTAATCTATTTAGGGACGGAGGGAGTATTAATTCTCAATTGGTTTACTTGAATAATTTGTTCTAATTTTTGGACATAGATTTAGTAAAAAAGTTTATTTCATTTTATATTTTTAGATAATGAAGAAGTTTTTTAAACAGAAGTCCCCCTCAACACGTGATTTTGGACTATCTATACCTTCACTAGCTAAAGAAATAGATTTAAGTGATCTTCCGTGGGATCCTTCAGAAAGAAAAAAGATTTTAGAGTATCAGCCTAATCAAAGAGATAAAATAGAAGAAAAAAATTGATTAGAAGACCATGTCAACCACGTGGCCATGATTTCCAAGCAGAATGATTGGGAATAGTCCAAGATGAAAATTGAAAATGAAGATATAATTGATCGCTTTCAAAAGATGAAAACTCGAAGAGAACAATTGTAAGAGATATGTTCTATCTATTGAATTGTACCTTGTTTTTAATTTAATTTTAATGGTAAGAAGTATGTTCTATCTATTAAATTGTCTCTTGTTTTTAAATTTTATTTTTTTCACTTTAATTTACTTAATGCCCCTAGTGAAAAAATTTACTGGATCCGCCAGCCGCCATTCTTCTACCACGAAGAATTCACAACTCCGGCACGGTGCGGAAGACAAGTAAGCTCCCTTTGAATTTCTGTAAACTTGTCACTTCTTATAATAACTACCAGGTTTTGTTCTATTCCTTGAAACCGCAAACAGGGGCGGACCCAGAACTTTTGAACCACGAGGTCGCAGTTTAAGAAATTCATATCAAACCGTAACATTTCTAAAATTAAATAGTACTCCCTTCATCCCACAAACTCTTTCTCCTTTCTTTTTTTCTTTGTCTCTCAAAATCTTTTCAATTTCTATTAAAAAACTATTTTTATACCTACTAAATTTTATCCTACCTATCACATCATACATTTTTACTAATAATGTACCCGTCACATCATATTTTTAGTCATCACATTAAGAATATATTTAGAAAGTCAAAACAAAGATATCCTTCCTTAATTCTCCTAAAAATCTAAATGGAAAGGACATTAAGGGATGGTGGAATTATAATATTATAGTTCACATATGTCATAAAATCACAAATTAATAATACTCTTTCATTAAAAATATAAAATAAATATTTGAAAGTCTAGTTTTCATATTTCGAAAGTGATTTATTATAATACTTAATACCTTTGTTTCCTATATTGAAATGTAAATAATTAAGAACATTATAAATTTTCAACAAAACTCAATCATTTTAACATATTCACGATCTTATAAAATGTAAATGTAATTCACAAATTACAAATTGAAAAGAATAGATTTAAAAATTCACAGTTCACAAATAACAAATCTAAATATCCAATTCCCATTCAATCATGCTAAAAAAAATTCTCTTGAAGAGTGAAGAACAAAAAGTACACAAAAAAAACTTTAGTATAGAAATTCCGAAAAAAAACAAAAGAAGAATGCTTACAAAATATAAATCTAATTCACAATATACAAATTGAAAAAATAAATTTTAAAATTCACAAAAAATAAATCCGTATATCCAATTCACATTTAACTATGTTTTAAAAAACGGTTTCTTAAAGAGGAAGAAGATCAAGAAAAAAATACACAAAAAAAGAGCTTTGAGGGAGGATTTCAAAAAAAAGCGAGAAAAACAAATCCTCAATGGGAGTAGAATTCAAGATACTAGAGGCGCACGAATCCGCAATTTCCACTCCGGCTGCTCGTTTTACCTCTTCCTATTGCGTTTGTTGGGTATATATTATGACCAAATACGTATACCTATAGGTATATTTATAAAATTATAAATTTTCCGTGGGGTCGCGTGACCCCGTATGACTCAACGTGGGTCCGCCCCTGACCGCAAATCCAAGCATGTTTTCAGTCTGTTCTTCAAGGTTCAAATCTAAGCGTGCTTCAGTCTGCTCTTCAAATCTGTGAAAATTTCCCTAAAAGTGTGTTACAATTAGTAGGGCTCCTAAGTTTTACAGTTGCATTTTCGGTTGCATTTGGTTTTTCTGTAAATCTTCGAAGAGCAAAAGAGCATGAAGAAATATGAGGATTCTCTTGTAATTCGTTTATTTAAAAAAAATTGAGTGTTAGGATGTGAATAATTTTTACACTTTATGTTTGCATTGCATCCTTGTACCATAAATTAGAACAATGGGTTTAGTTTACATGACCTTAAATAGTTAAATGCAAAGTTTTAGCGGTCGATGATTTTAGGATAGAAGCATAGTAGATAGTTTAGGCTCTATGTTTTCTTGGTTTGTGTGTTTAGTACAGTTTTTAGGGTAGACATTGATGTTTATTTTTATGTGAACTTGGCCCATTAGCTGTGCTTCTCGTTATGTTGTTTGCCTCTATTTTCTTTGAAAATTTTGTCGCCAACAATCTTTGATTTTCTTTCCCCCCCCCCCCTTTTGAGTCGAGGGAGGGTTAATCACACGTCAAGCTTTCCTCTACCATAAAGCCTACAACCACCACTGAATGACAAAAACTGCACTGATTCACAGGTGCACATGTACATGTAAATGAGAAAATACATATATGAATTTCGCAAAGTTGGGTGCTTCTGCTGCAATAAAATTGAGTGCTCCCTTGAAATCGGTTTCCAGTCTGACTATAAACATCTCAATTTTGGAGTCCCTTCTCCTCCATTGCCAGAATGTCAAACACTTCTGCCAAATTTTCTCACAAATGGTATCCACTGGGCTCATCAAAGACACCTATGCTGCAAGCAGAATTCTCAAGTTTTCAGCCGATTCTCCTTTCATCGGCATCAGCTGCACTGAGAAGATATTTGGTCACATCGAAAACCCGAATTGTTTTTCAATAAACACCGTGATGAGAGTTTATGTGCATCATAACATGCCCCAAAATTCGATCTTTTTGTATAAATTAACATTGAGGGATAACTTGTGTGTGGATAATTTTACGTACCCGATTCTTTTTCAAGCTAGCATTCTCCGGTGTTCAGTATTTGAAGGCAGAGAGTTGCATAGTCATGTCTTTAAAAGGGGTTTCGGATCAGATGTTTATGTTTGTAATACTTTGATTAACATGTACGGAGTATGTGGGAATATGGGCGATGCAAGGAAGGTCTTTGATGAAAGTCATGTGCGTGACTTGGTTTCTTGGAACTCGATCTTGGCAGGGTATGTTCAAGCAGGGAATGTTGTGGAAGCAATGATAATTTATGCACAGATGCCTGAGAGGAATGTAATTGCGTCAAACTCAATGATTGTGTTGTTGGGTAGGTGTGGTATGGTGGATGAGGCTTGCCGTTTGTTTAATGAGATGGGTAGAAGAGATTTGGTTTCCTGGACTGCGTTGATTTCTTGCCATGAGCAAAATGGGCTTTATAAAGAGGCTTTGGATTTGTTCTTGCAAATGATTTCCATTGGGATTACTGTAGATGAAGTTGTGGTGGTCACTGTGCTCTCTGCTTGTGCACATTTGTTAGTTCTGGACACCGGAAAATCAGTGCACGGGGTTGTTATTAAGGTTGGTTTTGAATCATATGTGAATTTTCAAAATGCTTTAATTCATATGTACTCCTGCTGTGGTGATTTAAATTCCGCACGAAACATGTTTGAATCAAGTAGTCATTTGGATCAAATCTCTTGGAATTCCATAATTGCTGGCTATGTAAAGTGCGGATCAGTGGAAAAGGCCAGAGCGTTATTTGATTCTATGCCTGAGAAGGATTGTGTATCATGGACCACAATGATTTCCGGCTATGCTCAAAATGATCATTTCTCAGAGGCTTTAGCTTTATTCCAGGAAATGCTATATGGACACATTGAGCCCGATGAGATCACTTTAGTTAGTGTGCTTTCAGCTTGTGCCCACCTTACAGAATTTGAACAAGGCAAATGGATTCATGCATATATTGGGAATAAGGGGCTTAAAGTTAATATCATTCTTGGTACCACTCTTATAGACATGTACATGAAATGTGGCTACACAAAGAATGCTATGGAGGTCTTCTATGGAATGGAAGACAGAGGTGTTTCTTCCTGGAATGCTTTAATTCATGGGTTGGCCATGAATGGAGAGGTTCAAAGATCACTCGAAACATTTGAAGAAATGAAGAAATGTGGAGTAACTCCTAATGAGGTAACCTTTTTGGCAGTTCTTGGTGCTTGTAGACATATGGGGATGGTAGATGAAGGTCGTCATTATTTTGATTCCATGGTGAAGTTGTACAACATTGAGCCTAATTCGAAACACTATGGGTGTATGGTTGACTTACTTGGCCGTGCGGGACTGCTTTGCGAAGCTGAAAAGCTCATTCAGAGCATGCCTATGGCTCCAGATGTCCCCACGTGGGGCGCTTTGCTTGGAGCTTGCATAAAGCACGGGGACAGTGAAATGGGGAAACGAGTTGGTAAAAAACTTATTGAGCTTCAACCCCACCATGATGGGTTTCATGTTATACTTTCCAATATATATGCTTCAAAGGGAAACTGGGACAATGCTGGCGATGTTAGAGGTCTAATGATGCAGCAGGGTGTGGTAAAAACTCCTGGCTGCAGTATGATTGAAGCAGATGGAAATTGTTCATGAATTCTTTGCAACCGACTAGTCTCGCTGACTCTCATCACCACAAACAAAGGAAATAGAAGTAATATTGGAATGAAAGGGTAAAACTATCAAATGCTATTGGCTTTGTTAGGTTAGTATAATTATTCTTACCAGACAAGAAGTATGATTTGATATTCTATCCAGTTTTGCTAGAAAAAAACTTGTAAACCGTTATAGATCCTCTTTTTTTTTCTCCAAAACATTAAAGATTGATTCATCCCGAAACCTGTGTTTGATGAAGTTTCACTCTTCCACTTCAGCATGTAACATCTAAAAAATTTCCATCACTTTTTTTTTGTGTGAATGTCTTTGTATGTTGTATTTTATAGATGCTTATAACCAGTAATTCATGCTTCAAGAATTTCCGAATAAACTTATTGTGCGTGAATTGAAAAGTTTTGGGGATCGTGCAACAAATTTTGAAGACAAAACGATGAAGTCTATTGCTGAACTTCAAAAGGTGTTTCAGGTATGTTCCCAACCATTGTGCCGAAATGATATTCTGTGGGTGTGCATCTAAATTTAAAATCAGACGGGAAAGTGAATTGCTGTATTTGCTGATATGAATTCTTTGGTATGCTCCCTTAACTGTGTACTTTCTTTGCTTATGCCCAGTACAATGAACCAACAGGAAATACAGTATTAATGTGTGAGCCTACTGTTTCAACTAAACAGGATACTGTGACCAATTCAGCAGGTTAGGATTGAAAAATGCAAGGGACTATAATTGAGATCTTTCTATTGATGTCAAATGATATACTCTCTTGCTCCCCAAATCAGGTTGTGGGTCTGACCGACCCCATGCCTATTAAGAAACTGTGATTTTGTGATTTAGGGTTATGCAGAGAAGAGAGAAAGGATATGGACCACGCCGTTCTTCTCTTAAAAGATAAAATGAAGCTTATTCTGAGATGACAAAAAATTGAAAACGTGAACCTTGTTTTGATGTTGCCCCTAAATTTGCTACCCTTATTATGCAATTGCAGGACGATGATTGTTTGTGGCTCGGAGGAGGGTGTCATGCATTTGATATCATTGCGGCAAGCCCACTTCAGTAACGGGGTCATAGACGAGTGCGAACCCATGAAGATGGGAGGCATGCTTTGTTGGCGAAGGGATATGTGCAATGAGCTCGTTGATGGCAAAAAAGGCGAAAACACCACTCATTCGTCTATAGAGTGAATTTTTATAAATGAAATCTGAAAAGTTTCATCGACAACAAAGAACCCAGTAAAGTCCCACAAGTAAAGTAGTAGATAGACCGTTTCTAAGAAAATCATGGCTCAAGCATACTATCAAACCAAGTAAGAACGTTGAGAAAAAAACCATCAAAAAATAAATAAATCAAAAGGTGTTGCCTTGTTCGTTATTTTCTTGTTTTTTTGCAACTGTGTCGCTCACATTTTTCTTCAAACTAGTATTTTATTCCGTGCCAACTACTGATAAAAGAAAACAGGTTTGGATTTTGCAATTACTTCTCTACTACAATATTATTAAAAGATTGAATATAATATACTTCGTACAATCTACTCCCCCCATCCCACTAACACTATGTTTGGTTCAAGGAATTTGGTACAAAAAGAAAAGAAAATGATTTTCCTTCATTTTCCTCACCAAAATGGGAGGAATTTGATTTTCCTTCCCCTTAGTACATCTTGCCTTCTATTTTTCTTTTCCTTCCACTTTTCTTTTCTTTTCCTTTCTAATCAAACAAGAAAAAATATTTTCCTTCTCATTTTCTTTTCTTTTCCCTCTCAAATTCCTTGAACCAAACATAGTGTAAAGGATTTCCACTTTTTTTTCAATTGTCCCACTAAAAGGTCGGATGAAAAAAAGATTTCATTTTCACTTTTGGAAAAGTTTCATGACGTGTACGAACTAGGTAAGAGTAACATTTTAATGTCACCACTGCAATATTCAAAACACTTTTAGCTTTGGATCTAAGAGCAACATACAATGATTTCAAAAGAAATACGGAGTATTTTTTTTTTCCAATTCCATTATAACTATATACTGCGTGCATACTAAAAATATTTTCTCTCAATTGTCAAAACTTTCCCAAAGAAATTGTTTTGATACTCCGGGTATAAATACGGAGTATTTTACAAATCTTTCTCCAAACATCACCTATTAAATATTCTAAATTTCGTCCCACAGATGAACATTAATGCCTCGATTCAGGGACGAGCCTCCTGCAATCCGAGTATACACCGTTTGCGATGAATCCAAGTTCGTTCTATCTTAAAAAATGGCCATTGATTCATGAATCAAAATCATCTTGTTTTACTTTGAATTCATTGGAATCTGTGGCAGGTTTCTAATTGTGAGGAATGTTCCAGCCCTAGGTTGTGGCGATGATCTCGCAAAATTGTTTTCTGCTTATGGAGAAGTTGAAGAGTACTTTACAATGCTCTCTAAACTCTGTTTAACTTCCATATTCATTTTTTATATTATTTCCTTTCGTGGCTTGAATGAAATTCTTGAATGTTTCTTTGCTGCACATACATTTTTTACTGCCATAGTGCCATGGAACTTATATGTTGGGGGTGTTATACATTGCTTTTACAAACTCTTATATCAGAAAAGCTTCAATTTCGACCTTCTGCAGAAAGCCCATTGAAGAAGTAAATTATGTTGGGTTGTTTGCCTTTTCAATTTTGAGGGGGTGGGGGGGGGGGGGAGCATAGACCACCGTTTATATTAAAGACTAAGGGTCTGTTTGGGAAAACCGTTAGCGATTAGCATTAGCGTTTTGAAAAGGCTATCTACGGGCAGCGTTTAGCGTTAGCGTTTTCAAAGTAGTGTGCACCGTTAAAATTTTATCCAAAACGCTAACGCTAATCTCTAACGCTATTCCCAAACAGGCCCTAAATGATATTTTTTACTAGCTATACTTTATGGGTGTCTTTACTCAGATGTAAACCAATGGATGCTGAAGACTGTGAACCATTTACTGATGTCTATTGGATCAAGTTTCAAAGAACAGACAATGCCAGGTAACAATAGCTTTCTACACTCTTAATAATTGGATTTTTTTTTGGTATCTAAACAGGAGGGTTAAGAGACACACCAAAAAGTCAAAGAAAAATTGAAAAGGTTAAAAGTAACCCCGTCATCTTGGAAACAACCTTGATATCTTTTTTGGTAGGGGTAAGATTTGCGTACACCCATCCGGCCACCCCTCAAACCCCATTCGTGGGATCTTTAATGGGCTATTCTTGAAAAACACATTTTTTTTGTACTTAATCTATTAGTTTAGGATAGTATGCCTCTTTAACAAATCCTCGTACGGGGAATACTTTAACTTGAAAAGCAACTACATAAAGCTCTAGTTCCAAACAATGGGCTAGTCTACATGAACAAAGGGATAACCTCATTAGGTCATTCAAAAGCATTTCTGTTTGAGTTTATTTCACTGAACTGAAATAGAGATAACCTCTCTGCTTTGGAATATTCAATGACAAAAATGCATGTATCATTGCAGTTGGTCACCCGTTACCTTGTCTTCAAATCTTCAATAGCCAATTAATTGCTACTCTCACCTTCAAATGAATCCCTCAATTGGGTTTATAATCTTTTCTTATGTAGCCTTACATTTTGTAAATATACACATCTCCCATGCACTCATTTTCCCTGTTCTCAATTGTTCAACTTTCCGATCTACCCCTTACCAAAAAGATCTTTGTGTTTACTATTCACTATTCACATGGTCAATTCATATCTTCTTTCATTACATTGTTTCATTGATCATTTGTTAATATAACATTGTTAAACTACCTCTTGTTTTTGTAGAACTTTTGAAATAGTTTTTAAATATATAAATTTTATTTTTAAATTTTACATCCATATTGAAATAAATTAAATTGAAAATAATTTCATTCAAGCATTGGAAATTGCAATGACAAATTCTTTTTTCAGTCAAGCATTGGCATTCATAATTTTCCCTTCACTGTTAGTCACATAACGATAGCTGAATAGCTCAATGCTTCAGTTTCTCTTGTCTATTGTTACTTGTTACGGAACATGCATTGATGCTATGTGTCACATCATTATCATTTTATCCATTCTTTTGCAATGTTAATACTATGTTTTGTTCAAACTTTTTAAATTCATTGAATTATAAGTTTCCATTTACCACACTTTACAGGAATCCTATGTATAATTAAAAACACAATTTCCGCAGTATCAAAAAATAACATCACTTAACAACAACAACAACAACCCAGTTAAATCCCACAAGAGTAGGGTCTGGGGAGGGTGTGTGTACGCAGACCTTACCCCTACTCGAAAGTAGAGAGGCTGTTTCCAAAGAGACCCCCGGCTCAACGTCGAAAGTTGCATTGCTTGACTAACTGCTGCTTCATTAATTAAAGAAGCGCAGACAGTTTAGAAATCCATTTTGATTTATTCCATCACACCCCAAAGCCAAAAAATGGTGAAATTTTGGCTCCATCGGAGATGATGGAAATAAATAACATCACTTAAATGAATAAGAATATACAGTATGTTAATAAAAAGGTACAATAACATGCTTAATTAATCAAAAGGTGCATTTACATATATTCATGCACTTCTGTGCTGAATAACTAATTTTTCTTTGAGGGTCGGTGATCTTTGGTGTTTATACAGGTAATATAAAATGGGTTGTGTCAGAAAATAGTCACTACATCATTTTGGCACTCATATGGGGCTTATCATGAGAAATAGTAAAATACAAATATTTTTTATATAGGTTTGCCAAAAGGAAATTAGATGAGTCTGTATTCATGGGGAACAGGATTCAGGTCACATATGCCCCTCAATATGAGACTCTATCTGATACAAAGGAGAAGTTGGAAGGGAGGCGAAGGGAAGTTCTAACACGAGTGAAGTGTAAGTTATCAACCTGTACTCCCTCCATCCCAAAATATTCTTTGTTCTAAAAATGTGTGTTAACCTTAGGAAATGTCTCTTCTATACATATTTATGTTTATCATAAAATGCATTTTATAAAAGCATTAGTGCATTACTATGGGAAATTCTGAAAGAGTATAAAAATATGCACTGAATTTCCAAAACTAATATTTTGAGGCAAATTGCTAGATTTTTTTCTAAAAGAAGAATAAGTTTGAGACGGAGGGATTATCTTTTTAGCGGTTTGTTAGTCCTCTTCAAAAATAATTTGCTTGCTACTTATGATATTTCAGCTCAGAAGCCCATAAGTTCTGCAATCCATAGGCCAAATGTTTTCAGCACATCTAAATTCACTTCAAACTCCTCACATATAAACTGTACCCCTCAAATGCCAGGGCTAGATCAAAGGCAAATTTCTTCGCAAAAAAGGTGTGGTTTTTTTATATTTTGTTTTATAAATAATAGGATCTACTTACTAACGCATAACCCCATGTTTTTTTAGTCAGTTCATGACGCCACATGAGACTGCAAATGATAGAGATTCTTCTTTTATGACTGTAGTGTCTTCTGAAAAGGTTAGTTACAAAGTGAATATGAAGAAGTGAAATCACTTGCACTATTTTTTGTATCATTTGCAACTTGCTAAAGAATATTTTTATGAAATGAATATCATGAAAGTTGCCATAAATGGTCTTCTCTGTAGAAAATAATGTTTATCTCTATCTGTTCAATTACAGGAATATTTTCCATCACAATCTATGAACCAAACTGTTCAATTGGTTAGGGATAAACTAAACAAGGTAAATAAGAATTTTACTGCAACTTGCTTGCAAGTTTCAAGTGGACTTAAATGACAGATTGGTTTTCCCACCATTGTAGATACAATCCAGTGCAGAAGTATCAGATGCTGGAGCATCTAAAAAAGCGCGAGTGGACAACAGAAGGAGAATTTGACATTTTCTGGCAAGTGTGTTTTCCTACAAGGTTATTTTCTAGCCTTGTCTATTGCTACGCAGGATTACTTGAATGCCTACAAAAGTTACATTCATAGTGATCCATGTTATTGGCATCTGTGTTCTTAAAGTCACTAGGCACCCATTGGGCTCTTAGATGGGATAAGGCATCCAGGTCCTGATTAGCAGCCAATTAGGTACCCCACCTTTAAAATGTGTAGGAAATGAAAGAGTGCACTGGTCCAAGCGTAAATGTTTAGTAATACCTTTTGGTCTATTCCAAAAGAAGGTTTCGCTTTCTTTTTAAGGTAATAATTGTGTGGCTCGATTTAATTTTCTCATGTGCACAAATTTCAATCACACAATTTCACTTTTCTGAATAAGTGTGTCGGGTCGAATGTGGATCCTTATTAATTAATAAAACACCTCTGAATGAGTTAAGAATAGTTCATGTGGTAATTAAACATTTTTCAAAAACCTCTGCATTAGAGCCTATTTAGGAATTAGCTGCTCTCTAAATAAGATTAGGGTATTTCAAGTGGCAATCAAAAATACAAAAAATCTAAAGTAAGAATAACATATCAGAAAGAGTGCTTTTAAGAAGGAAATACATTTATAAAGTGATTTTTAGGTAGGGAAATGCAGCATTACTTTAACATCATATTTTATCAGCTTTTATATGACATTAGTTGTTTGTGCTGATATTGCAGCTTGTTCTAAGTTGTTTCAACTTAAAAAAAATGCTGAAACATGATTTTTGGTCATCTAATACTTCGGCGGCCAATAAAGAAGACATGCTTGACAAGATGCTACTTCTGTTTTACGCAAGGCAAAGAATCGTCAACGATAGGCATAATGTGTTGCAAATCCTAGACGGTCTCCCTCGTTGAAGTAGGTATAGAAAATGTTTAAGATATACTCCCTCCGTTCCACAAAACACTTCCCCTTTCGTTTTTTTTGAATTCCCTAAAACACTTCTACTTTCTATTAAAAAACCACTTTTACCCTTACTTTTTCATATCTTACATATCACATCATATTTTTTCACTAATAACCAAATTTTCACATCTTACTTTTACACATCACATCATGGGTAAAATTGGAAAGTCAACCAAAATTACATTTTCCTTATTTTTGCCAAAAGTCAAAAGTGGAAGGATTTAAAGGAACGGAGGGAGTATTAGTTAGAATTCCTATTTCTATGCAGCCTCGGGTTATAAAGTGTTTGAAAGGGTCATGCTGTTGACACCAAGGTTGACACTATCGATGTTTCTCAAATCGATAAATCCGAGACACTGAGAGTTCTCATAAACAAGATTTAAATTCTCGTATGAATTTTACAGAGTCCTTCCATTTTCATCAAAATTGTTATATATGCTAAGTGTTTTTTAAATATTTGAGTTTAAATTAGATGACATATAATTCCTTGACTTTGATGTTGATGTCTCTAATATTTTATTCAATCCTTAATAATTTTGAGTAAAGAAGAATTGTAGAATCTGTAAAATTCTAATTAAGAATCAGTAAAATTCTTGTTTAATTCAGTACGTCACACAATGGCTTAAAATGTTGACTAGTTGCAAATTTATGTGACAATCTAAGATGTCAAACTATACTAGACTCGTACCCGTGCGATGCACAGGTTGTAAAATTACTTATACTTAGTCTTGGGTTGGAATAACAGAAAATGGTACAAAACTTAAAAAATTACAAATTTTATTAAAATTGCGCAAAATAAGGTATTATAAAGTAAAAACCGTAATCAATATGAAGTGTTATAAGTTTTGGAATACTTCTTTATAAACTACATTCGTAGTTTGGTTGGATGACGGAAGGTCTTTATTGCAAATCAAGATCTTTAACTCTTCGCGACTTGTAACACGTGAAATTGCAACATAAAGTTGACCATGACTGAATACCGATTTTTTTAGTAGCAATCCAACGTGCGACAAAGATTGGCCTTTACATATGTTAATTGTCATTGTGTATGAAGTCATAATTGAGAATTGTTTTCTTTGAAACTAAAAGAAATTCTTGCATCTAACGGCCAACCGTGGGATAACAACTCCTTGCCCGTCATTTTTTCCTGCCATCATTATGTCTTGAATAAGATGATTGCCAAGTCAAGTTACTATCAACCTTGTACCACTGCACAAACCTGATGATTGTTCAATAATTCTCAACAATTCAAATGGGTGTTACAACCTTCAACTTTAGTTCATGATTTGGAACTCCAGAAGCTCGTATGATGTTCAAAAATTTTGGAGAATGCAAGTCTATCAAAAAATCTGCATTTGAATCAGACTTACACACTGCATCAAAACTAAGGTAGCTTTTCATTCTCCAACGTTGTTCAATGATGTCATGTAGTCATTGATTTCATCCACAACATCTAGAGTTAGTGCAAGAATTGCCCGATTCTCAACCAAATTAAAGTCACATAACACATTCAAGATAAAGTCACATAACACATTTAAAATAAAGTCACATATCTCTTTCATTCATCCTAATATATCTTCTCATTTTATCCTCTCATTTAAAAATAGTGATTAATTAATGATCAAGGAATAATTTTAAAATTTAAGACCATATTTCTAAGTTAATTTTTAGGGTTAAGTGAGCGCAATTAGTAGTATGACTTGAAGATGTTTTTTCTTCATTTTAAATCACTATCCTCAACATTTCTCCATTTATCATACATGAAACTGCAACATATTTTTTAACGTGACTGTATATCATTTTCTTTCAAAGTTGACGAACGTGAGACAATGATTGATAGTAAGCATTAGAAGTCATAATTGATATTGTCTTCACCAAAATTTATATGAATTTCCCGTATCTAGATGAGTTAAAGAAAGTCTTGAAATAACAACTTTGTCCCGTGTTATTTTGTCAAATTAATATTTTTATAATAAAGAAAAAAACTATTAAACCTTACGACAGGAAAAGTTAATTGATTACGTCATTGATAACGCCATATTAGATTAAATTTGACTATCACCTTCATTTATTATAATTTTACTTTAAAAAATATGTATATCTAAAATTTTCAGCCGAAAAAAATGTAAAATACAATACTTGAGCTATGGTTTGATTATCCAATTTTAAATTTAGAACCAAATTTAATTTTCGACCCATTTATGTTTTGGTAAAAAAACAAACTTAACCTCTTAGATTGTACTCCCTCCATCTCTAAAAGAGTGTGAGAAAGACCAAAGTAGGACTAAAACATTGAAACTATACCAAAATATAACTTCCATGTTTTTATTCCCAAAATAAGACTTACATTACCAAATATGGTCATATACATTACCAAAAAAGTATAGTAATTTGCACATGTACACCGCCACATTACCACAATACAAAGTCACATTATCACAATACAAAATCCTATTCCGGGAAAAAAAACATGAAAGTCTTATTTTGATACTTTTCTCTATGTTTTAGTCGTATTCAGTCATAGTTAGTAGTTATCAATGAATTTTGTAACCGCATGAGAATTTTGTATGCTTATTACCGACTTTCATATAATTTCACAAACAGTTATCAATTCCTAGTATCAATTGATTTAGGAAAATGCTAGGGGTACACCAAAAGTGTATCTCAAACATCCCCACCCCCTCCATCACCACACAAAAAAGGCATGAAAAATTCAAAAAAAAAAGTAAAAAATACAAAGAAAATAGAATGAATGGTATAGAGGCAAGTGATGTACATTTTGGGTCCCTAGCATATCCCATTGATTGATTTATAACACTACTCGAAAATTGATATAAATACTCCGTGAGTCAGGTGATAGGGAGTGTAATGGGCCGACCCACCCTTTTTATCTAAACCCTAACCCATTTTTTGATTTATACCCCCAAATAGTCCCTCTAGAAGCGTCGTTCCTTTACTCCCTTAGCCCTTCTAGGCGAGTAGTGTACTCCGCTTCTCCAATGGGCATCACATCTGGCAAGGTCAATGATTATTATCATTGAAATTTAAAAGCTTTGGCACATTTATCAAGAAATTTGGAAATCTCTTCTAAGAGCATCCACAGTGGTAGCACCTCTCATTAGATGCCCAAATGTAGGTTTTATCTTAAAGATAGTATTGGAGCATCTCTTTGAACATCCAAATCTTTTAATGGTGACATCTCATTGAGATTCCTTGGGTGGATCCTATTCACATATAAATGCCATTTTTATATTATTAATTATGGATTTTTGTATTATATATACAAGTGTTAAATATGGAGTAATTAATTATTAATTAAAAGATTTTTAAGAAAAAAATAGTGTAAATAATTAAAAATATAATCAATGACTTTTTTTATTGTTAAAAAATTTTGGTTAAAAAATTAAAGGCACGGTGGTATTACTAAAAATAAAATAGGGTGTCATATTTTTTATGGAGTATTTATTTATTTATTTATTTTGTGCACATCATACTCAATCAAATAAAAGACTATTTCAAACAGATTTATGGCAAACCAAGGCTAACAATTTTTTATCGTATCATTACAAGTTAAGAAAAAGAAAAGAAAAAAAACTTAGGAAAATGGGTTTGTATAAAAAAAATGGTAAAGATTTTTTTCCCGGGGAAAAAAAGAGACAAATGAAAAGAAAAAAAACATTAAAAAGAGAGTGTATTATTAAAAAAAGCTTATTTTACAAAAAAATAAAAGAATGGACACATGATTTTGAATGCTAGCATCCGATGCTCTCTTGAGCATCTTTCACTCTCTTTCTTCTTTGAACACCTACCCTAAGCATCTATCTCCAATAGTGGCACCTATAAACATCCTCTTCTCTCTCCTAAACATCCTCTTCTCTCTCCTTTGAGCAACTCCTTTGGGCATCCCATTGGAGATGACCTAATGATTCCACTTGCTGCTTGTGGAGTACAGAGTAGCCAATTGCACATCTCTAATACTCCATACTAAAAAGGAAGGAACATTGACAACTGTAGGCCCAGTTTACCGCGGCTCAAGACTGTATGACACATTAATCAATATATTTGCAAATCTTTACTCAGATTTAATATAAATAAATAAGGCAAAATATGAAAAAGTGATAGTGGCCCGTTTTATAAGCCCAAACTTGCCCCTAAAAAGCATTCTCATGTTTGGCCCATTTCATTTAGGCGGGAACACTGTTCAAAAGTCCTTCTTAGCTTTGTATATAGATAGATTTATAGTGTTCTTGATTATACTTTCTTGAATTGATTTCCAATTTTGTAATAGACATCATTTTTGTAGAATATACGGAGTATGTTCTAAAGATATTTTTGGTATAATAAAATTATTTGATGATTAATAATTTATTTTATGATGCGATTCATTTTATTTCATCACTTTCAGTATATGATTAAATTTATTCAAGTGTGAATATCCAAAAAGATTCTTTCTAAAAAGGCATTTTTGTAAATCAATAAGCAATAAGTACTTACTACGAGGTATATGAATATATGATACCTCGTAATTGAGATATTTTTCTTCAATAGTCATCAATAAATAATAATTATCTATATAACACTTTATAATTGAGTGTTTCCCACGATAGCCCTCAATAAACATTCCAGGTTCCCGACTATTTCTTCTTGTTGTAGGGCAATTTCATAGGGTTCCAACCGTCTTATGTGGGTATGCAAAGACTCTAGCTTCCATACGTGATACGTGGGAGCGACACCTTTGATCATATCGCACCGGTGAAGGCAAAATCATTTCTAAAATAGTCGTTAAAATTCATCACGCGAATTGTCTCTCGTTTGTTTCTGATTTGTTGTAGAAGCTAATGTTGTTCTATTAAAATTGCAAAAGATTATTTTGACATGACACAAATTTTCTCGATTTGTGAGTCCTGGTGTTTTAAAAAAGGGAGAAAGACCAAACTAGGACTAAAACACTGAAAATATACCAAAATAGGACTTTCATGTTTTTATTCCCGAAATAGGACTACATTACCAAACATGGTCATATACATTACCAAACATGGTCATAAACATTACCAAAAAAGTATAGTAATTTACACACTGTCACATTACCACAATGCAAAGTCACATTACCACAATGCAAAGTCCTATTTTGGTACTTTTCTCTATGTTTTAGTCCTATTTAGGATGATTTCTATTTAAAAAAACCATTAGGGTCCATACGTTCTTTTGTAAAGACCATAGATACTTTTCAATGCTAAAATTTACTCCATCCATTCAATAATAATCTCCTATTGTGCGTTATGATATTCGTTTATAAGAAAAATGATTTGAAATTTAAAAAAAATTACATGCTCAGGATATCTAAAAACTAGATAAAAAATCTACAAAACTAGAGATGATATAACGATATTATTTTATTAAATAAGCAACGAAAATTAACTAACAAAGTGAATAAAATTTGCGCGTGTGAGTAATGAATGTGAAAATTTGTCAAAATACTCTATAATTCCTATATTATTCTTGATTATTCATATGGTTTGCTAGGATCATCGGCTCGTTTTAAATTTTCTATTCTTTTTCTTATTTGCAATTGACAAAAAAAAAAGAAATGCACAAAAAAAAGTTCTTTTTCAGTCAATTGTAAATGAAGAAAAGAAAACAGAAAATTAAAAACAAGATGATTGTCATAACAGAAGACAAGCAGGACATGTGAATAAATATAAAATAGGAAGTACAATTTTTTTTATTGATTGTGACATAAAACCTCCATATATTTATCCAGTTTAAATTTTTTCGAATCTAACTGTACAAACTTTGAGCTTTAATTAGTTTCCACTTGCATCGCATATTTGTACAATGAAATAAAAATTTCAATAGTTTGCAACAAGATAAATATAATAAAATCATTTTTACGCTAATATATAGTATAATTATTGTTTAATTGAAGCTCAAAGTTCATCATGTTTGACTCAAAAAATATTATTTGTCATAATATTAGATATTAGTGCTGAAAAATATCCCTGTAGTCTTTAATCTTTATATATAAAAAAAACTCTAGGACCCTGGTGACTCTTTTAAGGCCATGAGATCATACCAGTCTTTACAAAAAAAAATTGGGTCCCCTCAAACAGGCTCAAAGTGGTTTTTTAAAGCCATGAGATCATACCAGTCTTTACACAAAAAAACTTGGGTCCCCTCAAACAGGCTCAAAGTGGTTTTTTGAATAAAATTGTGCCAGTAGCTTTTCTTATGGTTTTCTCCTAAATACAATTGCTCCAGTAGCCTCTCTTCAGAGTAGCAGAACCTTTGTCTCAAAAATTGAGTAGAAATAATACCCAGAAGCAATATAGCATAAGCCATATTATTGGCTTTTGTTGTTGTAGGGCACAACAAAAGGCATTTCATACATAAAACTGATTAAAGACACCCTTGTTGAAAACAAGAACAGACAATAAAACTAGCAACGGAGACACAAATATTGTAGAGAGCCATAAAGGCGGGAAAGTTTGGTGCACTAATATTACATTTAGTAGTTTGAGAATGTTACTTTGAGAATATAAGAGAAGTGTTACCTGCCATGGCTTTTGTGGCAAGCTGGTCTATGCATTAGGAAGGAGAATCTGCCAAAAAAAAGATTCAAAGATTCTGTGTGAATTTCTTGATCACCTTTGGTACTGTTTCGTTTTCTGTTCCAAATGCAAGCAAGTCATTCATCAAGGTCAATGTGTGATTGTTTGGAGAAATGCACCTATTGGACATTTCTTCCAACAGCATACTTGCCTCGTCCAGTTTTTTCGCTCTAACAAATTCTTGCAAAATAACATTGTAAGTGATTGAATCTGGCTCACATCCAATCTCGCCCATTCTCCTCAGAAGCTCTAAGGCTTTGTGTACAAATCCACCTTGACAAAGTCCATTCATCATCGCAGTGTACGTGTACTTATTTAGGTATTGACCTTTAAAGAAGAGGTTACTCAATATGCCGCGTGCAATATTGAGTAACCCCATCTTGCAAAGCCCATCTATAATGATACTACCAAAAACATGAGAACCGCTCTCGTTTCTACTTAACTTACTATAGACTGACATGGCCTTCCCAATATGCCCGTTATCACACAAACCGGTAAGCAAGACACAGTAAGTGTGAAAATTAGGTGCATGTCCAGAAAGTTGCATATTTTGAAAAATATTCAAAGCAGCGTCGAATTGGCCCACCAGAAACAGCCCTTGCAACACTGCTGTGTATGTAACAACATCAGGACAAATCCCTTTCTCTTGCATTTCAAGAAAAAGATGCATGGCCTCATCCATTGCTTTTCTTTTGCAATACCCAGTAATTAATGTGGTGTAGCTTGCGCGATCAGGTTGAATGCCTTCCTCTACCATCTGGTCAAAGGCTCTCCTAGCTTCATCCATCTGCCCTTGCAAAAAATACCCCTCGATTAGATTGTTGTACGTGATCACGTCAGGGTAAGTGTTCCTCTGAATCATGATTTGAACAACACTTTTTGCATCTTTCAACTTCCCCTCCTTGCAAAAGGCACCCACTAATATATTGAACGTACGGGTATTTGGGTATACATTATGCCGCGCCATCTCATCAATCAACTTTGTAACATCTTTCCATCGGCAAAAATGGCAAAGGCCTTGTATCAACGAAGTGTACGTGACGATGTTAGGGAAAACCCCTCTTTCTGTCATCTGAGGGAGAAGGTCAAGAGCCTGATCCACCATTCCGTCTTTGCAGAGAGAATCAATTACCGTGTTATATGCTATGTTATCAGGCTTAGGCCCCTCCTTTTGCAATACCGCGAGCAAATCAAGGGCAGTTTGAGTATTACCCGCCTTGCAAAGTCCATTCATAAGAATGTTACAAGTTAAATTATCAACTTCACACGAATTGTCCCGCACAAACATCCTAAATAGCTCTACAGCCTCCGCAATCTTATCCTTCAGACATAGAGTTTTGATCAGGGTATTGTATGTCACCGAACTGAAATCAATTCCACACTTGAAGAACATCCCAATCACACAAAACCCGCAATCCACCCGATTGGCGCGACAGAAGGCATCAATCAGAATGTTAAGGGTGTAAGTGTCGATGGGGATGCCCCGAATGAGCATTTCTTTAAAAATGCAAACAACAGCTGAATAATGTTTCATTTTCACAATTCTACTGAGCAGTCTGTTGAACAGAATGATACAAGGCAATGGTCTTGAGCTAAGCATTTGATCGAACAGTTCATGGGCGTGGTCTAAATCATGCACTGAACTAATATCATATCCGGAATGAACGCGATTCTGATGTGAAGAAGAAACAATTTGAGAGAGAGATTGAAATGAACGAAGTGAGGACAGGGAAGAGGGCAAAGAAGTACCAGTTTCAGCTGCCATTTTGACGGGCATGAGAGGAGACGACGACACAGATAGTCTTCTCCGGCTAAACTTGTTGAAGAAAAAGAATGCAGAAGAAATGACACTTCTCTTGGACTCCATTTTCGGCCACCCAGATGCTCTCAGAGATTTATGAAGCTTTGGAGGAGAAAGAAGGGAATTCAGGGCAAGCTTGGTAATCGACTAGCGACATTAGAATTGAATTCAAATTGATTAGTCTAATACTACCTCTGTCCCCAATTTGATTACAAATTGAAGTTTATGAGAAAAAATATCTCACTTTTTGAAATCATTTTATTTACAATTCGGTATATCGATAAGAAATAAAAATTACATATTAAAAAACTACGTCAAAACAGATAAAAATATTTTATTTAATCAAATACTTAATGTAATCGCATAAACAAAACAAATTATCGAGAAAAGGGAAAAAAATGCAATCAAATTTGAGACGGGAGAAGTATTTTAGAATGTCTCGATGTTGACATTTGTCATCCTATATTGAAAATGTTTGTATTACACTTTATTTAAGAATTTACTGAACATTTTTGTATAAAACTTTTGAGTTATCTTTATGGTTTAGTAATTTAAAAAAATTTAGGTTTAAAATTGATTGAAAATTTGAATCAGGACGTCCTTAACCATTTTGAATTATCCCGATCTCAAAATAGATAAATGAGACGAAGTAGGACAACCTTGTGTCCCGGACCGTCCCGATTCGTTTGTAGAAAACGAGAGTAAGACTGAGTCAACTAAAAATTCAAACTCTTCCAACCCTTGCCCACTTCTAACAAGAGTTGCAATCAAAATAACCTTTGGTTGTTCCTTTTCTCTGCAAGTTCGGACTGAGATTACTTGAAAATATAAATACACATTTCGAATTTTCAAAAAAAAAAGAAGATAGAAACTATTGAAAACAAGAATACAAAAGTAAATTTCTCTCCAGTTCTAAAAATCTTTCTTATTTTAACTTTTTTTGGTCAAACAGTGACACTCTTTGACTATAAATTGTGAGAAAACTATATTTAATTATAATAGAAATTCAACATAATTGGTTTCATCTTAGGATATAGTTTTGATATATCAAATTCTTATATCATATATTTATTTAGATTATGTTAGATTTGAGGTCAAAGAGTGTCACTGTTTGACAAAAATAATCAAATTAGGAAAAGGTTTTAAGATCGGAGAGAGTAATAGCAATGTATGAGGGAAAAAATCATTTTTTTTGCAGTGCATTTCATCCAAGTGCAATCATAATCACCTAAGAAATCAATGAGTCTGTTTGAGTAGAACTTCTGTAACATTGCATATGAAATTTAAACAGTTTGCAGAATAAAGTTGTAAACTTGAAAGCATTATTGATCAGTTTGCAGAATAAAGTTATAAACTTGAAAGCATTATTGATCAATAAATTTCAAGAATCTGGGCAGGAAAAAAAAGGGAAAAAAAATTTGGATCATTTCTCGATTTGTGCATGTCATCCTTGCGCAGGGGCCATGCTAATCTTCTCTGTATCGTTCCAATTTTATCGGATGTCCCCGGAGGGAAGTTAGCTACAGCTACGCCGGAGTATATGATCGCGAATACTAGAACTTGTTCTGCCGGTGTGGGAAAATCTACGCTCCGGAATGAAGGCCCAATTCCCCCGTGTACCACTTTAATAAGCTGTGCCAGAAGGCCCAAGTTTATATTTCGGATGAAAAAATACGCTTCATTCTTGTTTTTATGTACTTCGTGATTTAAAAAGAAAAAAGTGCTCTTTTTTTATTTTAATATTTAGTCATTGTTCGTTTGTTTGTTAATTGTGTTATTTTTTTTTTTCAAGTAGTTACATCAAAGGAATCTATGAGAGTCAAGCATTTAACAACAAATATATTCCACCGAAATATGAACGTTACGAAACTTCATATTCATTTTGCAGCCTCGAGCACATTCAAATCGTCCGAGAACATCTGGACCTCACGAATACCGGTTAGCCACGAGTTAGCAGGGCCTGCCTCGAAAAAATGAAATAGGCCCGATCCGAAATTTACATTTTGGACCACATTTTATTATTTTAAAATATTCATGCTTCAAAGTTAATGATAATTTTAAAATACTATATAGTTGGTCACTTTATACACCCTCCGGGCCATCCATTCAGGTTAGCCACATGTGTTCCCAAAACCAAATTTTCTTTCCGTTACCCATCACGTGGCACCTCCCCTCGTGAACCAATTATTGTGCCGCGATAATACTTTTCTAACAATAACTTGGGGTAACCCTTAACTTGGGTCTAGCGTTCTTGGCCCACTAATCATCATGACTTACCTCCTCCACCGTCTCTGTCGGGCCAGGGGTGGGGGCACCTAGGGTGGGCGATTCCACCTTTTGGATCGAGAAAGGCACAATAAAAGAACAGTTAGAAAAACCAAAAATATAACTTCATAGTAATAAGTAATAATTGAATAAAACTTTTATAATCTGGGAAAATTTTTCCTTATCTAGTTTGACTTTTTAAAGGTAAATTTAGACAAACTTTAAATTTCAAATAAATAAAGATTACAATTAATTTAAGTATAAATATAATTTTACTATATTTATATATATTGAGATGTTTCAAAATTTTATCTATTACGAGTATATTCTCCGTCCCCGAGTAGTTCACTTTTGACTGTTTTTGGTGGTAAACTTCGACCTCAACTTAAATAAAAATGATATTAGATATTGATACAAAAATAGTTTTATTAGATTTATTATATCAAATATTTCCAAAATATTATATTATCTAATTAATATATAATATATATTTAATTTAATTATAGGTCAAATATTAAAAACAGTTAACCCAAAAAAATCAAAACTGGACAAATACTCAAGGACGGAGGTAGTAATGCAAATTAAGAGTAATTGATGATTAAAGTTTGACCCAAAAAAGTTAAAGTAGATTTGGAATTAGAATTCTATGGAATTGAATTGGATAGAATTGAATTACTACGTACTCCGTAGAATTTAACTCCAAATCTTTTTTTTGGTATAATTACAAATTTGATTTAGAATTGTATTATACTTCCTCCGTCCCCCATAGATCTTCTCAATAGCCTTTTTTCTTTGTCCACAATAGATCTTCTCATTTCATTTTTTAACAATTAAAATACCACAACTACCCCCACTTACTTTATTTATTACACCTCACCCACCTCATTTAATACACTCCACCCATTTTTCATTAAGGGTATTATGGTAAACTTTCACTTTTTTTCAACTCTCCTTAAAAACCACCAAAAGTCAAAATGAGAACATCTTAGGGGGACGGAGGGAGTAATTCCAAACTCTTTGTTTGGTAACACAAAATTATAAATAAAATTGATACGGAAGTGTATTTCGGGATTTCTCGCAGTAGGATAATTCAAAACAAAATCCTAGTCATTTTCAAACCTCATTCAAACCTTAATTGTGGGGATGATAAAAATATAAAACTTAAAAATTGAAATTTAAAATTAAAAAATTAAAGTGTAAAATTTAAAATTTAAAAATAAAATTTCAAATTTCTAAATTTTAAATTCTAAATTTTAAATTAAGTTTAAATTTTAAATTTTTACTTTTAAATTTTAAATTTTAATTTTATGTTTTTAATTGATAAGATTTGTTTCTTTGTTATAACCTTGAAAAGATCCGCGTCATTTGATTTTGACCCAGAATTCAAATTTTGGATTTCCAATTCTTTTCCTGTGATGAAATTAAAAATTTGGAATGGGAAGAATTGATATTAGAATTCAATTCTAATTCCATAAATTTTTGTGCTACCAAACAGAAGAATTGAAATTAGAATCTTCAATTCCAATTTCATAACTTAAATTTCATGTATCAAACCGAACGATAACAGAATAATTCTATACACTCCTTCTGTTTTTTAAAACAATTCTTCTTCCACAATCAAATCAATCAAACCAAGTAAAAGGAACAAGTTTTTAAAGAGAAAAAATAATTAATTTTTTGAACAAACATTGAAAATGCTCCAAAAGACCATTGCGGAGAAAAAATAATTAATTTTTTGAACAAACATTGAAAATGCTCCAAAAGACCACTGGGCAATGGAACCAATTCGTAAAAAAGATAAGGAAGAACGTTAAGAATTTCGGAGGTAAACTAGTACCGTTCAATCAGATGTTCTGCTTTTTTTTAATGCTATTGACTCTATTATAAGGTAGTATCTGTTCATACTATTCTCAAGCTAATGACGCACAAAAGAGCCAATGCTTCTGCTTATTCTGCAATTTTTTGCAGAATTTGTTCATCAGCGCCTTCCTATAAACCGCAGTGTGCTGTGCCCCTGAAGAAGACAATGGTTGGCTGGAGAATTCAACACCAGGTTTCGTTTCTTGTGGTTGAATTCTATTAAGAACCCTCGATTTTCTTCTGATTTTCTCCCCCAATTTCGTTTTAAAAATTAATTCTTAAATCAAAAGACTGTTTTTTTGTCCACTCCCTAATACCCTTATCCCCATTTAGTATAAAGATCGAGCAAGAACGAAGATAAGTTCTTGTCCTCACCTCAAGAAGGCATAAAAATGGCGACGGTATCATTTTCCAGATCCCTAATCGCCCTCTCCCCTTTTAAACCCCACGCCCAGACCTATTTGCGGTTCACCCTCCGTGCGGCCGCCGGAGATTCCCCATCCGGTCCCGAAGAAGCAAAATCCCAGGCAACCTCCGAACCTGACGACTTCGATTCCCGGCTCTCCAGATTCCGGATCCGTTACCGGACAGGAGTGGGTAAGAAGGCGGAGCGAAGGAAGGCTCGACAAGCGAAGATGAGAGGGTCAGAGCCTGGATCCGGGATCTACCTCCCGCCTGTGCCACTGCAAGAACCGGCGTCGGAGGGGCTGAATGTGGAGTTCGGGTTCACCCGGTATTCGGAACGGGCCAACGGTCGGATGGCAATTCTGGGATTATTTGCTTTGTTGATGGTGGAGCTGGCGACTGGTCAGGCGGTGGTAAAGTATCATACGCCGGCGGTAGTTGTGCTTCAGGTATACTTCGTGGCGGCGGCTGCGGCGGTGTATGCTAAGTACGAGAAGGAAAGACTTAGTGTGTGGCCTGGCTCGCCTCCGGGCGAGGAATGAGAATTGATTGTAAAAGTTTCCTTTTTATTGTGTTTCTTGTGCATTGTAAAGAGAAATTGAGCTTATGTGTTTCTTTGGGAGATCTTTTCTTAATGTATTGTTTCCCCAAAACCATAAAAAAAGCTTGTTCTTTTAGTCTTTTTTTAAATGCAAAAGCTTGTTTGGGATATTTGGTTCTATAATCTATGATTTGGTGTAATTTTCCGATACGTTTCTTCTTTGTGTCTGTGCTCTTACTCTCTTCGCACTAATATGTTTACTTTGTTGGTTCTTCTATGGTTGAGCCGGGAGTCCATTAGAAACAACCTCTCTATTTTCAACTAGGAGTAAGGTTTGTGTAAGCACACCCTCCCTAGACCCTACTTTTTGTGGGATTTTATTGGGTTTGTTGTTGTTGTTGTTGTAGTTGTTGGAGCATTTGTTTTTTAATCATAGGAACCAGTTTTTGAGATAGGGATCCTATTTTGTTTCTTTTATGTCTGCCGTAGGCCATTCCTATGAACTCTCTACTACAAGTTGAATTGAACTGTTAGTACTCTAGTAGTACATAACAGTATTGAAGAAAGGCTTCTCTTGATTTTGTAGGACTAAAGTCTATGACAATGAGATGCAACTGATGTTTTCATTCAAGAGACAGAGATTCTCAACGTCTGGTTTTCTTGTCGGACTGAGCAGGCGATGGATATGTAGCCAGAGGGGACGAACCGTGATGAGCTTTGGGGATGGAAGCCACGGAGCTTTGGGCCTCCCAATGCCCATAGTTGGGCTAGGCTCCGATGTTTACGAGCCCACTCCCATTTCGGGCCTCCCTTGTGATGTCACCAGCATTGCTGCCGGCCACTTTCACTCTATTGCTGTTACTCGCGAGGGTCATGTTTATTCATGGGGCCGTAACACCGAAGCTCAGCTTGGTCGCCACCATCTTTCCCCTAGGTAGCCTTCTCTTCTTACACTATCTTTGGTTCGAGGAATTGGGAAACAAAGGAAAGTGCTAATCTTGTTTGGTTAGTATGGAAATTGGTTAAGAAATTATTTTTCAATCACTCATTTCTTTGATTGTTGAGAGGTGGAAATTGGCTATATTTTCCTCAACTTTTCTTTTCCTTCCCATTTTTTTTTCTTCTCCATTCTAACCAAACCTCAATGTTGTTTTCCTTTACCATTTTCTTTTCTTTTCCCTTCCAAATTCCTCGAACCTAGGAGAGTGTTACAATCTAATCCATGCAATATGAGTTGCTCTTTTTTTATAACTTAAAGACTGTTTCTTTGAGTAGAACGGAGGGTTATGCTAACAAATGTGCCATTTCATTTTCTTCTTTCTGATTTGATTCAGAGAAAAATGGAATGAACCGAAGAGGGTAGAAGGGCTAGATAAAGTGAGGGTTCGATCTGCATTTGCTTCTGGTGTTGTCTCTGCTGCCCTTGCAGAGGACGGGTCTCTGTGGGTCTGGGGAACTTCTAAAAATGGGCAGCTTGGTCTCGGGGAAGGACTCAAAAAGGCTGTTTTACCCTCCAGGGTTGAAACACTTGCTGGAGAACATATAGTTAAGGTCGTTTTCCAACCACGCTGAAGATATAATGTTTTTTCTTCATCTGCAGAGACATCATCTCAACCTTTTTCGTCTCATGATATTTAATGTTTTCCTTTTCATAAAATTTTGTCTCAAACAAGTTGAGCATATTAAATCTAGTTAAACCAACAAAGAAACTCGAAAAACAAACCTATATCTGATTATTTCCAACGGTTGTACCTTACAAAAATGAAAAAAGTTTTTTTTTTTGGGTATTTGCAGGCATCATTTGGTTGGGGGCATGCTCTAGCAATGTCTGCAAGTGGGAAATTGTTCGGCTGGGGATATTATGCAGATGGGAGGATAGGGAAGATGGGGAAAGAGTTGGAAATCTCCCCATTGGAGGAATATAAATCTCCTCGGCTCAGATCGCCCGAGAAGACTTTCATCTCAGCAGAAGAAGCTGCCGAGCAGTCGGTTTTCGAAGCCATAGAGAAGGAAAAAGATATGCCCGTTATATGGAAGCCCGGTTTGGTGGAGGAGCTACTTGGGGTGACAGTTGAAGACATTGCTTGCGGGCTTGACCACTCTTTGGTTGTTTGCAGTAAGCTGTCATAATTAACACTCCTTGTGCTTGTACTCTTACATTGTTCATGCTATTGTGCTTACTTTGGGCTGGGGTCTCTTGGGAACAGTCTCACTATTTCCAAGTAGAGGTAAGGTCTGCGCACACACATCCTCCTCAGACCCCACTCTTCTGGGATTTTGATTTTGATTTTGATTTTGATTTTTGTTTTTAATTACTCTCCTCCCAAACGAGGAATACGAGGTAAAAGCCTGTTCTTTTCGTCTTAAACTTGGCCAAAATGTAGAATCTGGATTCTTGGAATATAAAGTTGTTAAAAAGAACACCCCCGAAGTCCCGAAAATGTCTATTGTACTCTCTCCGTCCCATTTTATATGGTCTGTTTTCAAAATTTGACTCCAAAGTCAAAATCAACTTGTTGAGTGCAATTGAAGGGGGCAGGGCGGGGCGGGTGGGTTTACCGGGGGTTAGGGGGGTAGGAACCGTCAATTTTACAAACGGGGCACCGGAGCGCCCCCCTGGTGGAACCTTGCCATATAATAAGAAACAGACAACTTATTTTGGGACAGACAAAAAAGGAAAAGAGACAATTTAAAATGAGGCTGAGGGAGTATTTGCGAAGCGTTGGAAAAAAAAGGATTAAATTTTTATGAATTTCAGGTGATGGCACACTCCTAAGTGGGGGAAGCAATGCATATGGGCAGCTAGGAAGGACAAGTCAAGATTTGGGACTTCACCCTGTCGACATAGGCGGCTTCCGTGCCTCGAGCGTAGCTTCGGGTTTAGGGCACTCTTTGGCGGTTTGCGAGGACCCTTCGTCCGGACCAAAGGTATTTTCATGGGGATGGAACCAGAGTTGTCAACTCGGGAGGCAATGTCCTGCGGCGGCATTAGGGCACATTCCCCTACAGGTCGAAGGGCTGGAGGGGGGGACCCCTAAGTTGGTGTCCGCCGGGAGGGCACATTCCCTTGTGGTCACAACTAAGAATGAGGTTTGGGCTTGGGGCTGTGGTAAGAATGGAAGGTTAGGGTTGTGTAGTTCTGCAGATGAAGCTGAGCCAATGCTAGTGGATTTTTGTCAAGATTTTGAATTATTGGAAGCTGTGGCTGGGCTTGATCATACTTTGGTTCTTGGAGAAATTGTTTGTTAACTCCGGGAAAATTGTTCAAATTAAATTCAGAGTATTTTAAAATCATTAATAACTCTATTACAATGTAGCACCTGTTCATACTTTTTCTCAACGTGAGAGTTATCACATCCATTGGGATCAAACATGTAACCTGTAATTTAAGAAAGACACTATCTTTTATTTTTATTATTCGTCTGAAAAATAAATGAGCAGATCGATGTAGAGAACTTGATGTCCATTCTTTACATATAAAACCTTATCTAATATATGTGTGTATAATCTATATCATAAGTTTAATTGTGCTCACAAACGAGTAAATTTGTGAATTTTGAAAGATATTGTTTGAAAACTTATATTTTATTTTGATTCTTACATTTTAATCCCAAATTTGAATTCTTCAATTTCAAATGAAAATGGAGATATATGAATTTTAAATTGAGTTTTGTTATGAATTTACAAAAGTTGTCACAAATCCAAATTCAAATTTCTTAAAGTTTCCAAACATGGGATTTGAATGAAATCTGAATTTGAAATTTATATTCAGGTTCCCAAAGATATAATAAGGAAAAACAAATTTTTTATGCATTTATTTTAACTAAATTTAATTTTATGTACTCCGTATATAAATAGAAAGAAACCATTTTTGCAATGGTTGTGAAATGAGATTGTGTGTGACGGTAAACGTTGGGTAGTTGACAAATGTATAAAGTTCCAAGGGGTAGATCTGAGTTCGATGTCTATCAACAGCGTTGGAAGGCTTCAGTCTCTATCACCAATCTGTAATTATTTATCTTTTTTAGTAATCTTCCGACCGAATCTGAGCTTAGGGGAATGAGATTGTGTAGGGTCGGTGCACAAATAAATTTCCATTGGACAAAGCTATTTGTACCCCACACTTTTACTCCATTTGTATACCGCAGATTTGCGCCGACATTTTATGCTGGTGTAAACTAATATTTGTTAACGTACCAACATTTTGTGTCCGTGTAATTTTTTGTTAACGCACCAACACTTGTGTCAGTGTAAATCATTAAAATGTTTGTGTATAACTGCGGCGTACAAATGAGGTACAATTTTCAGTGTAAGTGTAGCATGTGTGTAAGTGTAGCATGGTCCATTTCCATTACAAAATTTCAATTAAGAAACATTTTACGCAATTAGCACCCTCACCCTGTCGGCCTTTATTTATTAGCCTCACAAGTTCCAAAGATTTCCCATTGGCTCCATTTCTTCATCCTCTTCCGTCCGCGCGCGCTTTCTCTCTTCTTCAGATCCAGCTCCCCGGAATTCTCCTCTGGTACGTCTGAACTGAAATTCTCTCCCTGTTCTCGATGCCGGATAACGTGTTTGCGTTTCTGATTCGCAAATCTTATGTTTTTTATCGGTAAAACACGATCAATGCTTCAATGAGTGGTCAATCGTGATGTATTGGTGCAGTTTTTACCGGAATTTAATGGTTTAATTGATTGTATTCATCTGATCTGTGGATTGGTGCTTGAGATGGTTGCAATCTCTGTAAATCTGCAGGGCTCGAATTCAGAATTTTGAGATTTGAGATCGTGTCATTTCAAGCCGTTCTATACACTTAAATGCATTCCTTTGTTTTTGACGCGTTTTTTAAATCTCTGATCTGTACGATGCAGGTGGAGAGTAGGCTATATCACAATTTGATTTTTCTTCTTGAGATCTGATCAATTTATTTTGATGTAATTTTGATTTGTCCGTACGCAGGTGTGATTAGTGAGAGATCGGAATGGGTCTCAGTTTCACCAAGCTTTTCAGCCGGCTTTTTGCCAAGAAGGAGATGCGCATTCTGATGGTCGGTCTGGATGCAGCTGGTAAGACCACCATCTTGTACAAGCTGAAGCTCGGAGAGATTGTCACTACCATCCCTACCATCGGTATGCACTTTCCCCTCAATGTTTTTAAAAGTTCTCTTAATTGAGTTATGTAGTATGGTTTTGGTACAGTTGTCTACATGTCTATTGAGCCCTTCGAAAGAATGAATATGTTGCTTGCTACTATCCTAGATGGGGTTTTTATCTGGTTTTCATGTTATATATTGCAATGCACCATTACTGCCATATTACCCTTCCGTCTCAAATTAAACTTCTCATTTGTTTTTTTGCACAAAGCTTAAGAATTGTGAAATTGTGTTATTGAAGTTTATGCAAAGGAGAGAAATAATGACCTCAAAATTCTGTAACCAAAAGGAAAAAATCATGATATCTATTACGGGACAATCTAAAAAAAAGTGGGAAGTTTTTTGGGATGCATGGAGTAGTATGCAATATGACATTGCATAAACACGACTTATGCCTGTTGGGTTTGAAAATACAAATGTACATATCATGAGGCTAGACATATACTCCTTACATTTGGTATAACGTTATTAAGATTCGCAAAATCTAAACTTTAAAGTTTCTTTTTCTTTTTTTCCTTCTCCTTCTCTATGGGAGTAGCTCTCCCCATCACTTTGCGGCTTTCATTGATCAAAATATATTAACCTTTTATATGAATATCCAACTGGTGCTTTTTGTTGCGCTAATAGTAATGATTGGTTTTCTGCAGGTTTCAATGTGGAAACTGTAGAGTACAAGAACATCAGCTTCACAGTTTGGGATGTTGGGGGCCAGGACAAGGTATGATGGTTTTTTTTTTTTTTGCATCTTTTTTCCGAGTTAACCACTTTTAGTGAAATTTGTGCCAATTTTTCATAGTAATTTCATTCGGTTAAGACTCAAGAGAATGTTTCAAGATCAAATTCTCTCTTGATAGGTTCCTTTCTTTTTGTTCTATCCCTGTGGAACTTTTCTCTGTTGCATGAAATATGTGCATTTTTTTTACTTCCCTTTGCAAAATCTTAATTGATGCATAATCTGCACTTTGTTTTTGTGTGCATTTGGTAGATTCGCCCATTATGGAGGCATTATTTCCAGAATACACAAGGCCTCATCTTTGTTGTTGATAGCAATGATAGGGACCGTGTTGTGGAAGCAAGGGATGAGTTGCATAGGATGCTGAATGAGGTATGGGAAATCCTTTCACTCTTCTGAGTCTTATTCTGTGGGAATGTGAAAATATTTTGCATAATGATATTCACTCTACATCTCATTTGTCAAATTGTTATTAAATTATTATTGAACAAGTGTTTCTTCATGCCTTCACCCAATCTACACAGTGATTTTTGGGCTGTCGGTCAGTTGGTCAGTGTGATACTACTCATTTCCACTTTTCAAAACGAGATTTTTCTGAACTTTATGTTCAAACTGTAAGAATTGCGTAGTATTTAAGAAGCTCCTTTTTGTACTCATGTGGTTCTTGGTGGGATCATACTTCAGCTCAAACATGTGATAGTCATTTGTCCCAAGTACTCTGTAGTATATAAAATAACCAATAAAGGGTGTTTATGCATGTACACAGTATAGTCTCTTGTAGATATATGGGTCGAATACCAAATCAAAATCGGTTACTGACTGGTAGAAATAAACTAATGATACATATCTCTGTTTCACCTTTCTGCCTCCTCTTTCACTTTCTTTTGGTGATATTCATCTTCGCCCTACTGCTTAACTAATACGGAGTATATTATTTATATGCTCCATATTTATTCATTTCTGGCATCAATGTATGGTATGTGTTTGTGTTACTCCAATGGAGTGCACAATTGCCTCTAATCTTTTTGAATTTTTTTCTGCCAAATGGGTTGCCATCATCTGCATCCTTACTTTAAGGCTTCAATTTTTATCTGATCTGGTCTCTTACTCCAGGATGAGCTTCGAGATGCAGTCCTGCTGGTGTTTGCCAACAAACAAGATCTTCCCAATGCCATGAATGCTGCCGAGATCACAGACAAGCTTGGCCTCCACTCTTTGAGGCAACGCCACTGGTAATTGTCTTTTAAGTTCTCATCGAACTTTCCGTTTTTGATTCTTTCTGTGTCTTAACGATTTGTCACCCCTTTGCGGGTTCCAGGTACATCCAGAGCACCTGTGCAACTTCCGGCGAGGGGCTCTATGAAGGTCTTGATTGGCTTTCCAACAACATTGCTAACAAGGTATGTTGTGATTTCTATCTAGAGCCATAGTTTTTTACCCTGCATAATCAGGTGCAGGGTATATAAGATCCGGTGGGGCCACCTTATCATGATCATTTAGTAATGACTGTGAATATGTTCCATCTATAATCGTAATGTCACAAAATAGAAAATAATTTCCACTGAGCCAAAATGATAACAAGTTTATCACTAATTTTTTCCCCTCCATCCCAAAATAAACTTTGGAGTTTAATTAAAGGAGAGAGACTGTGAATCACATATTTCACTCCTCCATATTGGTCATGAAACATTTGTCCTTTCACACCTGTTGCTGCATCCAATCATACCGAGCTTGATGCTGGCAAAAGATTGGTCGATATTGATTCCAATATATGGGGTGACATTGGTTTGCGTTTTCAAAAAGATGTTCTAATATAGAATCAGGCGCCACGACACGGATTTTTGATAGAACCATAGATGTGATTTCCAAAATTGCTTCTTGGAAACCGTAGGTCTATAACTCATATTGGTCAAAAATAGAAGCCAAAACAGACTTTGTGATTCTAAAACCAGTAGAAATCTAATCTTTGTAACATGATTTATTTGTAGGCCTAGAGCAACTGAAGCGAGGTTCCCGTGATTGACCGACCATGGACGCAGCAGTTTGTTTATCTAGACCCCCCCCCCCTCCCCTCCCAAAAGAAGAGAAGATTATTTGTCTTATGAATTTGTGTTGGATTTATAATATACTCTCCCTATGTTATTTCAAAGCCTTTCTCTAGGCTTGAGCACATTGTATTATTATTGAACAGGTAAAAAGGTCGAGGACCTCCATGCTTAAATTCCCTTTTATAATTACACAGCTTTCGTGTTTGTATTCTCATTATTTATTCTTCAAGCAGTCGATGATCCATATTGGGAGCACCTTAGCATTTTCACGATTAAAGAATGAAAATGTTACATGCAACTGATGTACGTAACAATTTTGCGACAAATGAAATGTTGAATCATAGAGACAAGTCTTATCTTTGCTCCGGAGTACAACCATACAATAAAAAAAGAATGATGAGTCTGGTCCCCGAGAATTTCTTCAGACTAGGGCAGTAAAATGAACGAATCGAATATTATAAACTTTTACTCCCTCCGTCCCAAATTATTTGCCACATTTGTATTCACGAGATAAAATATCAAGTTTTTTCAATTCATTTTATTTACATATTGGTATTGAAATAAAAAATAAAATTTACATATAAAAAAACTACATGAAAAATTCTTCAGAATAAGGGTGTCAAGAATATTTTATTTTATCAAATAACCAATGAAAACGTCGAAATAAACAAAAGTTTCCGCGACTGCTGAAAGAGCAAATGTGATGAATATTTAGGGACGGAGGGAGTATTCTATTTGAAAAGTGATACCATTATTCATATTCATATTAATTTTTTATTTGAATTATTATTACTCTCTCTGTCTCATTTTAAATTGCTTGTTTGCCTTTTTTTTCGTCCTAAAATAAGTTGCCTGTTAGTTGTTTTCGTAAACTTTTAAAAATAAAATATCTAAACTACCCCTAAAATAAGTCAATCTTCTTCACCTTATCTTCTCATTCATCATCACCCCTCCTAAAAAGCAATGTCAATTTCGAAAAATCAACTCTATTTTTTATTTTCCTTAAATATGCCCAAAAGTCAAAACAGGCGATTTAAATTGGGACGGATGGAGTATTATTATTCATATTTGATTTGATATTAAATTCAAATATTCGCTTCGTATTCGTATTGATATAAAATACAATTTTTGAGTTTTTTTTTTATGTTATATAGCTTTAAATTTTGGAGACCCTAGCATTAGAGTACGAGAAGGCTGTTCAGTTGTAATGTTACTTTTGTTGAAAAATAAAAAGAAATGATGAAATGTACACTAGTAGTGAATTACGGAGTAGTAATTACGAGTATGTTTTATGGAGTATTGGCTTATGGTATTGGACCTTCTTATCAATTATTTCATATTTCAATTCATATTTATATTCATTTAAACTTATTTAAGTACATTTTTTTCTACATGGTGCCCCAAAGAAAAATTTGTACTATGAATTATCAACTACGGAGTGAACACTAAAAAAAATAAAAATACTACTCGTGTAACTACGGAGTACTCATTATGTTCTGTATTTATTGTGAAACAGTATATTGGGTATAAATTTTTATATTCATATTCGAATATAATTGTCAACATATCAAATCGAATGCATATACATTCGTATTCGTTTTCTTTCGAATTCTAACAAATATTTACATTATTATTCGTATGCATTTTTTAATACGAATTACGAATCGAATCAAAATTATTCGTTCGTTTCACAACACTTCTTCAGACTCAGTCGGATTATCAGTGAAAGAAGATAAATTAGATTTTAATTGCAGATTAGTGACAAAAGACCTTATGTTTAGCATAATTACCTTCCAACGCAGTTACTAGGAATCGAGTTCAGTTCTTACTTCTTTTATATTCCTTGCCTTTTTTAATTGCACAACGCTCACGAGCCAATCATACAAATATAATACTTTGTGCAACTCAATGAACTCATACATTTATTTGTGATGTTATAATGTATTTGTAGCTTTTATTTTCAAATATATATGTGGATTTCATTTTTTTAGTAATTACTCCCTTCGTCCCATATATTTCTTCTCGTTATGCAAAAAGAAGTAAAATTTCAATTTTTTTCAATCTATTTTATTTAAATATTTATATAAAAATAGAAAATAAAACTTTCTTATTTAAAATTAAGTCAAAAATTCAAGTACTGTTTTGGTTAGAAGAGATGGTATTGCTTTGCACTTTGCAGCACTCCAAGACTGGAGGGCCGTTCCCGCGTTTTTCCCCTGGTTTCTTCTCTACCAGTTGCCATGGAGATCTCCTCTGTGCAAATGCTCTGCAAACATGTGATTTCTTCATCCACAGAAATCTCCGAGTTCTACACATTTCATCGAACACCTGATGGCCTTTTTATGTTTTTTTAAAGTATTAATTTCTGATTTTCTGCAGTTAATTTTCTGCGCCGTTCAGAGGTGCCGTCTGAAAAATGATCCGTGCAGATTATCAGTCAAACTGTCCTCTTCTCTGCACCTCAATCCTCCTCTCGTCGGAATCTCAGGTCATCTCTTTCTCTTTCGCTCGCTCGCTCTGAAGTGTGTTTGTATGGTTAAATTGGTACTATCTCTGATGCGTAAACGGAAGGAAACAAACAATTGATTTGAAGAACAGAAATGCAGGAATCTGTTATTCTCAGATTGAATTTTAATATGCATGTATAGATCCATTACTTCAGGCTGTTAGGTTTGAATTAGTTGAGATTGAAGTTTCAGTGTTCAACAGCTCTCTATGAATGGAATTGAACTTCGGAAAAATGTTGTGGGTATAATGTTACATTACTGTAAATTCCCAAGGTAAAAAAATCGATTCAATTTCTGGCTTTACTGGTGAAACAGTTTCAGATACTGGTGTTGGAAGTAGTCTGGAGGAATACCAACATCTGAAGTACCAAAATGACCTGGCTGGTAAATGGGGTTAGTAAAGAAATTCCATGGCTTTCATTTATTCTATTTTAAAAATTTCTAGTGGTATCATTTTTAGACTTTTATATGACAAATGTCACTTTTGTTTTGTTAACCCCTCTCTCTCTCTCTCTCTCAGATGGGTTGATGTCTATTTCAACTACCAGTAAGTTTCATACCTATGTCTGAATAATTTGTTTTGGTATGAGAGGTAATGTACCAACAACCCATACTATCATATTGTTTAAGTATTGACCTGTCATTGAATTATAAGCAATAAGTTATCGGTATGTATGCAAATCTAAGTATTAGAGTGGGTATGGAACTGTCAAAAGGCATTTGGCACTAGAATTAAATTTAATATTAACTTTGTGAGTTATGACCTTGGTCTTGACTCATTTCGACTGGTTTGAAACTATCTACGATGAAATGGCTTTTGTCAATAAATGTGTGTGTCTTGCTCTATTATACGGTGTTTAGAGAGCTGTGTGTTGCAGGCAATCTGCGTATCTTCTGCTCATAATGCCCGCCTCTTAATTTAATTTAGGTCTTTTTTAGTGATAAACTGTAACTTCTGATGTCATGGTGAATTGGAAATTTAGATCAAGTGCTTTGGTTTATGGAAGCTGCAGTGGTCCCTATCTTATACATAAAAAATGAATCGATGCAGGCATTTCTGACAGAGAGATGCATCACTTAAACCTCAACATGAAAGATGCTATTTATTCTAAAAGACTGACAAAGCTACCTTCAACAGCAAAAAATGGTGCACAATTCAGGCATAATGCTCCCCTTACCCTGCATTATTATTTTTACTGTTCAACTATATTATAAATTTTGTTTTTACCTTACAGTGGCACTGAAGTATCAATATCAACATCTGAAAGTGTTGATCATTTACTGGAAGATCTAACCTTATTTTTTAAGAAGGTTGGTATCATGTCCAAGCACTCTCCAAACCTTTGAAGTCATTTTCAGTCTAGTCTAGTCCTTCATGTTCAATACTTGCTGCATTGACTTACTATTAACATTCAGCTTCCGTGACAATTTTTTGCAGATGCTCATTTTAAAAATCCCTGTAAGTTCCTTCAATTGCTTTATATATTATGTTTAGGTGTTTATGAAATACAGGATTTCATGATATTAGGAGTTAATATTTGAATTTTGGAGTATGGATAGCACATTGTATTGGGAAGGTCTTTTAATCGAACTTTGAACTCTATGAGATGTACAACAAAGAATCTTACATGGTCTCTTTGTAAGTCTCATTATAATCATATATAGTGTAATTTGCGGTGCAATCCATGAAAAGCATTCATATGAATTGCTTTTCACAGCCTTCCTTTAGAAGAAAACATTGATTTTTTAGATATACAAAGTATTTTTGTTCTTTTCCCGAAATATTGAATATCAGACTTCTTAGATGGTTGTAATCCTTGTCTTGTTGAGCACAAATGGCTTCTTCTATAGCCATGTACTTGATAGTTGCTTATGTTAGTTCCTAGTTATTGATTATTCATGCTTCTTTACAGATGGTTGCTGTTGAACTGTTGGTTGATTATAATAACATGCCAGGATCACATGTTGAATGTTGTATTATGGCCATAGAGTGTGGCTCGTTACCTTTTCCGGAAGAAAGTATCACCAGCCTAAGATCAGGACTCGAGGATTATGTTCACAGGCACCGAAATAAACTGAATAGTGTTTGTCCTTGCTTTTCGACTGGGTATGTTCTGAATAATGTAGTGTTATTTTCTGTTTGTTATTAGTGTATGCATGCTACTTGGTCCTTTTTTTTAAATGACTTAGAATTTATTTAAGTGGTAAAGATTTTTAGTTTGTTGGAAACTTGCAGTGCCTTTCACTTCAATTATACTCCAAAATACTGAATCATAATAATTCTGTCTGTGTGCAGTACATTAAATTTACCCTGTCCCAGCTGTGTTTTCCTTTTTTGGTCAAATATATTAACAAAACCTATTTTCCAGGGAGAATTTGAAGGTTGGCACTGGAATTGCTAGCTGCTCAGGAAACCTTAATAGACTGATTGTGGAAGCTGTTGTTATTATTAGTGAATTATCTGAGCTAGCCACTCCATCTTGCCTAATGGAACATGAAATGGAAACACAGGTTAAATTCAGGAAACCCAGTCTTACCAATAATGTTGTTAAATGGCCTTCCGCTGCTTTATTTGGATCTCCTGATAAAAACATATGGTGATTAGAGCATTTAATATTTTAGGTCCTCTTCTATAGAGACTTTGTACCCTACACTGTCTCCAAATCATCACTAGATGCATTGAAAGGCATCAATTGGAAAGTCTACGGATTGACTCTGAAGAACATTAAGGACCAGGATGGTTGTGCATTGCTTGAATGGGAAAATTTGCCCCCATCTGTCCACATTGACATTGTCATCCATTGTTATGACAAACAATATCCTTCGCTATCTAATGTACAACTAACATCACCTCGGATGCCTGGAATCAAATGTACACTTACTATATTTAGTTAACAAAAAGATGGGGAATTATTAAATATCGCCTAGAAAGAGGATATCAGGCTTGTTGACATCAATGGGAGACAAGCCAATTTCAAAGCCATATTTGTCAATTCACCTCATTTCTTAATGGTCTCGGTATTATTTGTCGTTGTGATTGCATTTTCAGTATTTGTCTTAACTTACTCCCACGGTGAAACTATTGAATTCACAAATCAGTCAAAATGATCGAAGTCTTACCAGAAGAGCTGTCAAGCAAGCTCTTGATGAATTGAAGGAAAAGAATCAAGGTGTTCTTCTCAGCCAGCATGCCCAGAAGGTAATTCTCGTGTACCTTTTCCTGCATTTGTTCATTTGTTAGAATGAGAGCCTTTTTTTTATTATTAATATTGACTTTTTTGTACTTCTAAAATGTCACCTTTGTCTCCTCAGATTTGCAGTTACGCCCCTGAACTTTCAAAAACGATTGCCCGTTTGATCCTATCCTCGAAAGACCTTAACTTCCAAGGGGAATGCTGTTCTCTCCTGGGGCTTCAGTCTCCAGACATCAACATGGAAGCAGTTGAAAGCTCCATTAGAGAAAGGATAGTTTCGGTCATTCGTAAAAACGACCAAAAGACTCGGGGAAGTCGAGAAGCTGCTGATCTTCTCTTCGAAGACCAACACGTCCAAAGACCAGACTTCATGGAAGAGGAATTTGATCATCTTGAGGAAGTTTATAATTCTTTTGACTTTGAATAGAACCC
>OOIL02003369.1:1900498-1922202 GCA_900332095.2 Cuscuta campestris
CTCCACACACATTCTTGATTGAAGATTTTTTCTTAAAAGACAACACAAGCGGGCTCCTCTTCAGTTCTAGAACTACTCTGAATATGTGACAGAGCTTCAGAAGTTCTAGAACTACTCGGTGTTTAAGATAATTTTGTAATAGTGTATTTAACTTTGAAACATTACTACTGTTAGATAATATTTTCAAGATGCTAAAGCTAAATGTTGAAGTTGTTACCAAACGAGCCTTTAGGTAGTATTTGAAAACTAAGAATTGATTTGAATTCTTATATTACAAGGGGGGTGTATGAATTTGTAATTGAATTTTCTTGATAATGAGATTAGAGATTTGGTCCAAATTCAAATCGATTTTTTTTTATATTCTCAAACATGTAAATATGTAATTTGAGCCAATCTAAAATTGAAATCCGAATTCAAGTTTACAAATATGACATAAAGTTGTTCTCAATTCATTTGAATATTGCTACAAAATAAAAAAGATGAAACTTATGTACTGTAATATTTAGAAATTATCTCAAAAGCTTTATAAAGCACACATTAATATGAGTATATTACTTTAAGAAATACAAAGTAACTATCAAAAAATATTTTTTTAAAAAGAAGATTAAATTTATTTGTTAAATAAAACAACTAATTTTTTTTATGGGACGAAGGGACTAGTGACGCCTTTTCACAAACAAAATTTGATGGTGCAGATTTTTTTTTACGATAACAATCGTTAATGTGTTACTTTCACCGAGAAAAACTGGTGGTGAAAAAAAAATTGCAATAATAAATGCTATGAATAAAAAAATGTTGAAATGATCATGTCTTATTTTCCCATCAAATTCTCGGTGAAAGTCTTCATTCACATGTGAGAACTGACTTCAAGGTTAGAATATGAAGAAATATCCACCACACATAAATGACATAATGAAGTTAAATTGGACCATCTCCTAAAAGAATTGTTATGTTTTTAAAATGTTCAAATATAAGCATCAAGCGCATCTAGTGTAGTGGTATCATAGTACCCTCCCACGGTACTGACCGGGGTTCGATTCCCCGGATGCGCATTTTTTTTTTGCCAAAATGTTTTTTTTTTCCCACAGGGGTTTAAATTTGATTTCACCGAACAGATTAGGTGCAGTGATTATCCATTTTCACCAATCTTTCTTGCCCATATAATATAATAAACCGGAGGAAGAAGCGGAACCGGGAAATTCGCCCGGGATCAACCCAGAAAGATGGACAAGGACGCCGCCGCCGTTGACTCCAATTCTGATCTGATTTTGCATCTCGCCATTGATATTGGAGGTACTCTAGGTGGTTAAAGGTCGCACCTTTTTTAAAAAAATAATAATAATATGAAATTAAGTTTTGGGGATATAAGTTTTAAATTCACCATTCATCAATTCTTTTTTGTATTTCTTCCAAAAGAAGTGGTTTTGTTTAGTTCCTCTTATGATCTGTGTTCTTATGATGAAGTAGTGAAACCCCTTTGACTTCCTGTGCTTTTCAATTTTCATGTGAGTTTCTGAAATCTTGCTGAATAACAAGAGATGGTCTTGTTTTGTTTAATGATTTATGAACTGTTTATTTTGATGGGAAACACATTTTTGGAACATTGAAGAAATGAAGGTGAGGAATTTTGAGATTCTTTATCCACTCAATCAAGCATTATTGCTAGGATGTTTCAATAGTTAGTTTCTTTTATGGTACTTGTGCAGTTGGGTTATTATCTTACTCCCAAATTACCTTTTTTTTGTGCAGGTTCTCTCATTAAGTTGGTGTGCTTCTCAAATAACAGTAGCTTCTCTTTAGATGATGATGGAATGAGGTTAACAAAGGAAAAGAAAGTCTCAAATGGCGATGTGAATTACCATTTTCTACAGGGCAGTCTCCAGTTTGTGAAGTTTGAAACCATCAAGATCGATGATTGTATAAAATTCCTCGCATCAAAGAAAATTAATATCAGTGGTATGCGCTTTTGGGGGATATGTTTTCTATTTCAAACGTGTAAAGCATGTATCTACCCTTTTGGGTAGAGGTAAGGTCCGCATACACATACGGCTTTGAGGGATTTATGGGTTGTTTTATTTGTTGTATTCTCTCTCTTTCTCTTCCCTAATGAGATTGATTATGTATAGTCATAGATGTTCTTTTCGGGTCAAGTGAGTTTAGTATTTAAAGATTAAGGCAATTACAGGTGGTAGATGTTTGGAGGCTCATACCCCACACCAGAACGTCACGATTAAGGTAAAGATCTGTGGACATCTTCATATTTTAATTTTGAGAACCCTATTTGTTTTCATTGGTTGAGGTCGTGTATAAATTGTGAGGCTTGCACTCACCCTCCCCAGACCCTACATTGTGTGATCTTCTACTAGGTTTGTTGTTGTTTAGTTATCGAAGCAACATTACCCACTAATAATTAGTTGCCCTTGTGAAGGCCACAGGTGGCGGTGCATTCAAGTTTGCTAATTTATTCAAAGAAAAGCTTGGAATCACTCTCGACAAGGTTGATGAGATGGATTGCCTTGTTGCTGGAGCAAATTTTCTGCTCAAGGTGGGGAAATTTTTTCTGTTTGAAATGGTGCGGGGTGTTAAAAGAATGGGTAGTGTACCCCCCCCCCCCTTTCCTTAATGTACCGCTCTTCTCTGCTTGTGATATTTCGTTTTCTACCTACAAAAAAGCATATGGCATTTTAGGTCCAAAATCTAGGTTTTCTAATCATTATTTTCCAACATCTGTGTTTGAGTTGGGGATGTCTTGGAAACAGTATCTCTACTTCTGAGTAGGGGTAGGGTCTACGTACCCACACCCTCCCCATACCCTAGTTTTTGTGGGATTCTACTGGGTTTTTTTTTGTTGTTGTACTACCATGATAGTAAGTTAAATCGTTTTTCTTTTTACCAGGCAGTCCAGCATGAAGCTTTTACACACATCAACGGTCAGAAAGAGTATGTGCAGATAGATCAAAAAGATTTATACCCTTATTTGCTCGTAAATATTGGATCTGGTGTTAGCATGATAAAGGTCATTTTATATTGCCTTCTTAGGCTGAAGATTGCAATTCATTTCAAATTTCGACCGTAGAGTATTCTCATTCATGTACATTTTTTTTATTTATAGTTAACTTCTTTCCTTAGGTGGAACGGGACAACAAGTTTGAGCGAGTTAGTGGGACAAGTGTTGGAGGTGGCACCTTTTGGGGCTTGGGGAAGCTTTTGACCAAGTGCAAGAGGTGTGCTGGCGTTTTCCTTTTATTTGTGTCGATTTGAGCTTTTGTTGTTCTAAGTACGGGTAAGCTCTACGTAAACACCCTACTTTTTGTGAAATTTTACTGCCTTTTGTGCAGTTTTGATGAGTTACTTGAGTTGAGTCACAAAGGAAATAACAAGGTTGTAGACATGCTTGTTGGAGACATTTATGGAACGGATTATTCAAAGGTTGGATTTTTTTTCTTCTGTTCAAGGATCTAAATTGAATGGCACTTGGGGACTAATAATAACTCACTTTTAATTATAGTTAAATATTTTGCATGTCTTAGGACATTTGTTGGTTTTGAGTAAGATGATGACTCTTAGTTTTGTATTGATAGTCAACAGATTTATATATATATATACCTGTATGAACCAAAGGTTTTTTTATTTAAAATAAACATAAATTATGTTTAGATTGGACTGGCATCAACTGCCATTGCTTCTAGCTTTGGGAAGGCAATCTCACAAAACAAAGAGCTGAATGATTACAGACCTGAAGATATTTCCCGATCATTGTTACGGATGATCTCCAATAATATTGCACAGGTCAGAAATGCCCTTGTGCAAGCATCAAATCTCAAATCTGAAAGAAAAAGGCAAATGAAAACAATTTTGGGCTTGTTTGGATCTCATATTTGTTTCTGGTTAACCCTACTTTGTGCAGATTGCTTACTTGAACGCATTGCGTTTTGGGCTCAAGCGGATATTTTTCGGAGGGTTTTTTATACGGGGACATGCTTACACAATGGACACAATTTCCGAGGGCGTTGAGTTTTGGTATTTCTCTACCGACCCTACTTCAGTGTTGGTAGTGTCTCTGTTAACATCCTCTCGGCTTTCAACCAACAAGCTTGAACTTCTGGTTGATTTTGTTCTTTAACATGGTATTAGAGCTCTAGAGGTCGCTCTTTGAAATCTCACCATCGTCCCCTTTAAAAAAATAGAAAAACTCATGCCAATACTCCCAAAAATTTGTGATTCTACAACAATATTCGAAGATTACACAATTATCCCCAACGCTTCCACAAAATCAATATTTTTACAATAATACTCTAAGATTGTATATTGATCACATATATGCCTCAAAAATTAGGGTGAAATTCTAGTTTTAATGTAAAAACACATGTTGAATTTCTGGAACGCTTAGTGATGGATTATTCTTTTAAAATCTCAAACTTTTGGGTGTCTTGACATGATGTTTTCCTTAAAAAAAATAATGTTCGCGTGTAAGGCTCGAGCATAAAGGCCTCTTTATGACATGCTAAGGTATGAACATAATCCCATAAGCCTTATAAATTCAATGCCGCATACCCCAACAAGATGGAACTAAGGTGCTAATAATGATGATGACGGCGATGATAGCTATGACTAATAATAGTGTTGCTTCATGCACAGGTCAAAGGGTGAGGCGAAGGCCTTGTTTTTGAGGCACGAAGGATTTCTTGGTGCCTTAGGGGCTCTAATGAACAGAGATGATCTCACCACCGACTTGCTATCCCATCGGTTTACACAACAAGGCACCGAAGATTTATTTCGCAGCTCAACACCTTTCAGTGTTCAATGAGTAATGAATCCAAATGCAGGCTGCAGGTAGACTAGTGCGAACCATACAAATAAAAACCAGTCTTTTACCAATCTTGGATCCATCAAAGATAGGAAGGTAAAGGTTTACTTCATTGTAATGTAATGGGTTTTTGTAAAGGACCATGTTAGGGTCATTTCACCTCTCACCTCGTCTTTTATCGCACCTTCTCACCGACAGACACTAACAGACATATGTTACTGTTTATTGTCTATGAGAAAGTTGGAGTGAAAAGGTGAAGTGAGAGTTGGGAACTTTGGCATTGTCCTAATTGTAAATGCGGCATGAATATTTCGCTCAAAAACTGTATTTGTAATACATTTTGTACTATCCACTGCCCTAAAATTGTGGGAAAAGTACAAGGTTGATGAAATATCCTTCTTTAAAGTGGGTCAATATGTGGTGAGGTTCCAAACAGAGGAATATAGAGATGCAACTAAAGGATCTCTGATCTTACTGATGAGTTGAGAAAATTCATTATACGATATGAATTAACACAACATATGTTATATTGGTACTTAAGCTAATTTGTCAATACATATTGGTCGTTTGCAATCTTACTTACAGTTCAATTCATAGATATTTTATGACTATAACTATACATCATATGTCACATAGATATACCGTCGCACTGGATTACAGTGTGTTTACAATGTCTTTATGACTAAGGATCTAAAAAAGTGTTAATTGAAGGAACGAAGAACAGGTACCAATTGCTAAATTGCATATGTTTTACTCAGTCGTACGATTTTTAACAAGTTGGACTTATTTTAAAGTATATGGAGTATTATACAATAAAAGTGAATATAGGACGTCCCATAATATACTTCATTGAGTTCATTCTAAAAATATACTCCGGAAGTTCTTATTCGGACGTTGGTGGTCAAATTAATAAAATGTCACCATAATTTACACTAAAAATAGTTAGTTAAAATACGTAGTGTTACAAATTACAACATCGTACATATTTACGTAGAATTGTTCAAAACCATGAATGTGGCAACAAGTGAACACATAATAACTGAACTCATTTGGGTAAGTTTTTTGCATATAGGAATAAACTCAATTTTGGACCATGTAGAGACCATGCTCCTTTATATACTCAATGACTTCATCTGCAGTCAAATATTTTATTGACAGCCTCTTCAAGATGCATTCCCTAACATGTTTTTTTAAAAAAATTATTACATAGAATTAAAAATAAAAAAGAAAAAGACAAGCTATTGTGCATCATTTTAAGCAAGTTTGATTTGCTGCGACGAACCAAGAAAGCGTACCTTAGTCCTGTCGAACTTATCCCGTTCGGCACTACCTCATCTACAACTTTGATGTTGGTCTGAAAAATAGCACGTTGCCAAGTCGGTTACATAAAACAGTAAAATTCCACACAAAAAAATAGGGTCTAGATGGGATATATGTACGCAGATCCTACCCCTACTTGGAAGAAAGAGGCTATTTCCACGAAATCTCTGCTCACAAAGTCGGTTACATGATTCTAAAATTTCTCGCTTAACTCATCTACACACTAGACTTAATTTTCCCCAACTCAATAATATTTTTGCGTTACGTATTCCCACCCATTTGATAAACTAGGCACGAGAGCCCAGTCTACCACCTATCTAGCACTTGCTTGATCATTGGGTACATAAAAACGATTGACTTCATCCTTAGGGTCTCACACAAAACCGGCTAGACAGTTACGTGGAAGGTTTTGGAGTAAATAAAATGTTCCTAAAAATGACAGACGAATAAAGTCATTGAAATCTTAAATGATGCACAAACTATGTTAATCTTTTGATTTTTATAAAACATCAAATTTTATAAAGACATGCATGCCTTCATCCAAAACAGACTTTAAAATCATGAGAAAAACGGACGTTGGCAGCATTACAGAGTATAAGCTTTACTAAAGTTATGGGAAGAAAGTCCATGTCATGGGAAATGGACATAAAAACAATCTTTGATGAAAACAAAAATAAAGCCAGAAATCTTATTTTCTTGAAATGGAATAGCTAAATACTAAGAGCTAAGAAATATTCCCTCTCAAAAATATTTCTTCTAATTTTAACTTGACATGCTTTTTACTGTAAGATGAAAAAATGATTCACGTTCCATATGTACATATAAGAGGTCGAGAGGTTGAGAGCATTAAACTGCACATAACCCCTAGCTCCTACAACTTCAAAAACTCATAAGAGGAAGCATACCTTATATGCACTTAAAATGTCATCATCAGCGATAATCTTATCAACATCCTGAGAATCTCTTCGAACACAAACCAACCCAAAGTCTCTACATATTGTCCTAACCTGAAAAACAAATTGAAGATGTTATGTTCTGTTTTTTCTTGCACTGTCGGCAAATATAGAGGGGAGGGAGTTTTTTATTCCCCCATGTTTCAAATGTTTTGAGCCAAATGAAGGGCGGGGAGCATTTTCCCTCCTCTCCAACCAAACACGCCCTTAAGGAGCATGTGGGATTTGTATGATAATGTTGTTGTGTCAAGATAAAGCATGCTTGATGAGAATTACATGCTCAGGTATCCAAACTCCTGGACTGCTAAATGATTTTAACAAATCCGAGCCACACACAAGCATAACCTTGAGCAAATCTGCATATATAACAATTAGGTGGATAAGCAATGATGTAGTGATAATGATGCTGATGAAAATGATCATAAATTTCAAATAATAACAACAACAACAACAATAACATGGATAATGAAAAAAACAAAAATGAAGAAAGAGAAAGACAACAATAATATGAAAATTGATGATGAAAGGAAATGATAATGACTATAAATATGAATGCAAAAATTAATAACAATAACAGCAACAACCATACTGGCAACTGAAACATATCAGCCATAAATGTGAGAAAAGTAGCATGATCCACATGAATAAATTCTAGATTAACACAGATGGTAGGGAGAAAAATAAACCAAAGCTGTGAAGTTTAGAATGGGGAGAGTAACTTGTATCATAGAATAAACTAACATGTTCTAATTAGTCTTGCATTAGGCTTTCCATCTTATTCTTAGCTCAGAAACATGTTCTAGTGGCAGGATCTTACCTGATTCTAATCCACTATTTGATAATAAGGTTTTGATTCTAGACAAAACAGTCAATGTGTGCTGGTATGTATTCTGACTTGCCTGCAAGACCATTCTTGTCTTATTATAGCACCACGACTTGGCAAAAATTTATGAGCACTATAAAGAACAAAGACATAGGATTCTACATAAAATGAATTTTGGTAAGAGAGAGAGAGAGATGTTTTCACACACCTCCCACTGATCCACCATTATAAAGTCGGAGCTCTTACAAGCCAAATGGCACATTGCAATTCGATGCTTGGCAGATATAAGACCCTATTGAAACGATGGAAAGAATTTCAGTCATATTGCTTAATTTGATAATGTCTAGCAGTCATAAAGACAAGGAGTATATAATGAAAACAAAATAAATCCAAGATACATCTAAGCAGAGGCTAGTGATGGACAACAAAACAACCCACCGGAAAACACTACGCATATTGCATTAGTTACCATAAGACCATTAATTTGAATGTAATGAAAGTAGATCTTTGAAATCTAGATAAGCTAAAGTTCCATATATATTCACATTTATATTATGCATGCTGAAATAATAATTAAAATACCACCCTACCTTGTATTAACATGTTTCACTTCACAAATGTATACCTTTTACAGAGTAAATTTTAGTAAGATGCATCTATTGAGATTATCAAATATAGCAATAATTCTACATCTATTTATTGATTCAACTAAATTTAACACACTTGAGAAAAATTAGCTTCTTTTGTTCAAATTGAGTTTTTTGGGGACAGAATTTCAGAAACCTGATTATTTTTATGTGTCGGAGTGAGTATACATCAATAATAAAAATAAAAATCTATTGACAAGCATTTCCTTTTCTGAGAACCACATTAGTTTTAAAGCATCACTAAGGCTTTAGAAAAATAGCTCATACTTTTTGTTTTCTTTCTTATAGCTATATACTTTACACCTTACTTTCTAGAACCAGATCAAAAGGTTGCAATTGAAAATTGTTTATAAGAAATAAAATTCACGAATGCAATGTATACCTGGTTGCATGCTTATTTACCTTTTTCTTATATGCATCATTCACGGGTGACATGTAACCTCCAATGACACAGAATCCATGTGAATTTAATGTGTCTCTTGCTAGTTCTGAGCACACAAAGACACACAAAAAGAAATAACATTAGTATGCATTTGGAGAGAAAAAAACTGAAACTGTAATCACTAATCACATAGAAGCTACTTTTTTAATGAGAGTAGAGGATAATAAATCACACATCTTCTTCCCATAGCATACATGATGAAAAAAACGAATGCATTACCCCATGATTCCGGATTCTCCACACAAAAATTGCAACAAGTGAGATACATCAAGAATGAAACATGATTGTAGAATATAAACAATCTAGTGAAATTTAAAGGGTGAAAACGGAAAAGAATAAGACAAGAAAAGCATCTTCCCAATTGAGAGAAAGGTAATTGGGGTCAAGAAAACAATTACCGAAACAACGCAAATGCATATAAGTAGGAGGGTTGAAACTTCCAGTTGACACAAGAACTACATATTTGCGTTTCCTATAAGAAAGAAAGAGAGTGTTACAAAGGTGGAGAAGGTTAGTTTTAAAGGGAACAAAATGTAATAGATAAAAGGAACCAAATCTACATGTTGCAAGATGGGTACCTAAAATAAAACTTTTCCCCATGCTCATTTGTGAATTAAGGTATACAACGATTAGGTGTTCTTTTCTCACCTGATTTTTCAACTCCTTATTCTTCCTCTAATCAGATTAGTGGGACCAAAGACATTTAAATCAAGCTACACTAGGAATGAGACCAATCCTGATGTTATATTTCATAAAACAAAATTAGAAAGATCACGAAGATTCAGACCATACCGATCCAGGAACATTATAGGACCAAACCGAATCTTTAAAAAAAAACATGTAGACACATAAAGCAGAGAGAACAGAACCTAAGTCTTAGTCCTAAATCACCACCTCCACAAACACTCAAAGAATCTCTTACGGCCTTTCACGGATAAAAGGACAATAATAGACTCAATCTCATACAAGTATACAACCACTAAGAGTTGCTTAACTGCTTAAGACCTTACATTTCAAATTGGTCTTGATTACATTCTTGACAGTCACCTCCCTTAGATTTGTCTAGTACATGTGGATAGGAGAATTTTCATGGGCCCCTGGAGCATATTCACATGTTCAGAAGCATGGAACTCCAAGTCATTAGAAAATCAAGCAGCAAACCCATCATTGTTGTGAATGAGATCACGGTGCAGCATATTAAAAGACCAAAAATAGTGAATAGATATGCTTAGTCATATGTGACCCTTAAAAAATCAATCTTTCACCTGGTTGAACAAAAAATATTTTGCAAGTTATGTGGGTAAAGATTATTCCCTATGTCTCATTTCATGGGTCCTACTAGTACAACGAGGAACAACAACAACATTACCCCAATGCCTCAAAGGCTCCCCCGGCCCCCGCCCTTTGCGGGGGTAAGGGGGTAGGATGTATGCAGCGTGACCCCTATGTTTAAAATATAGAGTGGTTGATGACCCATGATGAGCGTCAAAAGTTGCATTGACTAATTACTACTTCACTATAAAAGAATCTCAAACCATTTAAAGAGCCATTTTGCTTTATTCCATCATACCCCAAAGCAAAAAAATAGTGAATCTTTGGCTTCATCGGAGATGATGAAAAACCACTAGTACAATGAGGCAAGACAAAATATTTCTATTTCAGCTTTTTGGGATAAATTCTCTACTAATCCATATCATTGAATAAAGTTTATATACTATTTAAATTTAAACTTTATATTTAGGGCATTGTTAAGGAGCTAAAATATCCAAGTTTAATGAACGTTAATGTTTGGATAGATGTAAGTTTATGTAAATGAAAACGAGTAGAACTTTTTTATTTGGGTATGACGGAAAACATAGAGGAAAGCAAATGAGATGCTTTGTAGTTCCAAGTATGAACCAATAAATAAAAACTAAAAGGCCTGTGGGAGTATTAAAATGTAACTTACTCTGCTTCTGGAATCAGGAGTTTGTGTTGGTTGAATAATCCTAAAGATAACTTATCCAGCGGAACATCGGCATTTTTATCAGCTACAAAGTTGAAATGAATACGGAGTTGGTTGAACACTTGAACATATTCAATGTTGAAGAATCTTACAAATAAAACAGCTAAGAAAGGTTTGAATCTATGGAACAGAAATTTATATATACATGACATATTTGCAATTACTCAATTAGTAAAAGTTCTAGTAAATTCGCTAAGATATAAAACCATAGAACTCCATAAATTTTAGATTAACGAAAAGTACTTACTCCCGGAATCCTTTTCCATTGGGTCTGGAGATATAGGCACTGCAAAGCAAGTTCCTAGATCAATCTCTGGAATGTCAGAATTTCGCTGCAAGAAGAATCCATTACACAAGCAGAACACCTAGCAAATTGCTGGCAATAGTCTTGATCTCCAATTGTTATAAGGTTCCCCTAAAATCTGGGTGCAATCAATTGGTCCATTCACCAGAATCTGATTTTCAGAACTAATCATATGATTGATTTTCTATAGAATCTACAGAAAAAATGAACACTGATTCTAAATGGTTGAAAGCAGAAGCAAAATCACATGCAGGCAACAATAATAATAATCAACGGAAAGTAGACAAGTCAAGAAAATGGCAAAACAATTTGTTCAAAAACAGAGCGAAAAAATTGGTTCCAGTCCCCAAACTCCATACTCAAAATCAAAACACCAAATTTCAGTTAAGATTAAAGTGTAAAAACATATGCTTAGCGTTATGCTCTTTTCCAAATAAGAAACAGACGAAAATAATGACATGTAGCCATGTAGCACACATCAAAATAAGAATGGGCGCATTCATTAATAGTTTTAATGTGCAAAAAGATTGTACTTAAGCATTACACAAAATATCATCGTATATTTCTTATATCCTAAGTTTTTATGACACCTGGCACAACACTAAAAATTAAATAGCAAGACACGTTATATTTTCCTTCTTTATCTTTCTCTTTTAGTACATGCTCAATTATTTTTCATTTCTCAATAAATTTCAAACAAAAGAAGGATGGAGTAGTTGTCACTATGTAAGCAATATTAATAGCATTAATAAGAACACACTTGCATGCCAGAGGCGGATCCAAGAATTTAAAGTATTGAGGTCCCAAACATTCCACCTTGAGCTAGTTCATAATTTCCAGAAATTACAAAAAAATGATATATTTGAACAATAAGATAATCGTTAATAAAATAGCATAGAATTAATTTTACATTACAACTGGATTCTTTTAGCTTTGAAGATGACTATGACGTATCTCACCTAACAGATGTTTCATTATACCCTAGATGCATTGTAGCATTTACTACAAAAAACTTCACAGAATCTAAGAATCAAGAAAAGTTGAATATTCTATTTTGATTTAGTCCATTATCTACCGAAACTAAAACATTGCGAATATTGTTATTTTCAGTTTTGGCACTTCACAAACCAAACATACCATATCGAAAGAAAATTTGCTAAGTGCAGTTAAACACATATGATGACTTATTAAAAGCAATAGAGTAATGAAGCAAGCTTTAATCAGCTTTATAATCACTGCTTAGTAAGCAGGTATGCACATAGGGAAGTTGGCCCATACATCATAACCACATACTCTGAAGATTAACTACATTCATTACTAAAGAGCTTAGGCTTATAAATGGAAGACATCATATAATACCAAAACAGTTTATATTAACAAAGCAGTAAGACTTCCCGTCATATATTTGGATGACAAAAGATAACGAAATAGTCCCGACGAAGGAACAAGACCTTATAATTGGGAATTAGTCAATGACATGAAGATTCAATCTTGTGATCACAAATATCTAATTTTCAGGAATATTAGCAAAGAATTGGAAAACTTAATGGAATCCAGGCTCTCGCCCAAACCCACACTCAAAACTCCAAAGTTCTCACAATGGAGGGAGTTGAGGCCCCCGCTGGCTCTCGCCAGGGGTCACTGACCACCATGCGCACGTTTTTAACCCTCGAGACCACCGGATGCACAACGTCACCCGCATGACCTTAATTTCTAATACCAATCCGATTACTATTTTCTAATATTTGATTTAACTATGATTTGCTTTGATATACTAGGTGGCCTACTTCATGGTTCCAAATCAACACTTAATTTATCACCAATTCATTAATTACTAATTTGGGTTGATTTGTAGTAATTGCTAACTTTTTAAGGACAAATTATAAGGAAGGACTGAATTGCAAACTATTAAAATCCTAGGGGTCAAAATATAATTTATAAAAACAAAAATCATATTTCCAGTCTATTTGCAGACCCGTCTTCCTCCCAGCTTCCTTACTGAGAACAAGAGTAGCAGCAGCCGTACCCAGCGAAGCAAGGCACCGGCTGTTGGCGACTCCCCAGCGGCGACCACAGTAATTCGACCTAGCACCAGCGGCGTCAAGGACAGCAGCGTTAACGACGTCCATCTTCCGGCGGCGAAGCAAATCCGAACAGAGTAGAAGAAGGAACAGAAAAGAACACAACAGCACATAGAAGACCGAGGTAATGTAGAAGAACTAAACAGAGCAGGAACGAAAGAAAATAACAGGACAGACATGCGTTGGAATTCAAGACGCAGTTTCCCAGATTGCCAATTTGATTTCAACTTCTAACACAACTAATCACACAATTTGATAATCAAAATTACAAATTCAACTTCAATTGAATGTGAATATATTAACAGATCCTAATCTGCTAATCAATTTTAACTAGAGATAAATCACTCACCTGGGACTAATCGGAGAAGAAACACGAACCAATCGATTTATCAATCCGGCCAAGCTTTCCGGCGAACAGGCGGCACGCCTCCCTCTGACCGACCGTGCAGCTGGGTCGAGTAGGGCAACAGGCAGAAGATTGAAGAAAAGAGGGCGGCTATGGTGGGTATATGGTTAGAGCACCCTGCTTTTTCCTCATTTGATTTTCTTGGATTTGATGTGGTTTGATGACTTTGATTTGATCTGATTCGATCTGATCTAATCTGATTTTATCTAATCTGATATGATCTGATTGAATTTGTCCTAATCTGATCTGATTTAGTTTTAATAAGAATAAGTAATAAGTAGAAAAAATAATCCCTACGGAAAGGACTCTGAGTGATACAGAGAGATAAGCTTCTGGCCTAAACCATTCCGAACCATTTAAAAATGGAAAAAATACTAGACGGTATAAAACTCGAACCGTATTGATAAATGCTCATTCTAGATGTCAATTTCCATTCAGACTCAATTAAAGGAATCAAATGGCATGTTAACAAAAATTGGAAAAAAAGATTTCTTTATGTAGTAAAAAAAAAGACAAAACAAAGTCACATGTCTACATATGTGATGGAGATGCAAAGAATTTACTCTTAAAGTAAAAATCACCATAGTCTTAACAACTATTATTTCTTTGTGCTTATAGTCAAAATTATTTATAAAATTTTTTACCCATAAGTTAGTTCATGACATATTGTTCTAGTGTAACCTCATCTTTACGGAAAAAGGCTACAAGTCTCTCCCAATATCTTTACCTTAACTCAGTCCTAGCCCTGCAGTGCATACTACGTATCTCTGACTGCACGAGTGTATGCTATCGGAACCACTCTCAACTCAAGGAAACTCAACAGGATCTCCCTCGACACTCTATCATACGCCTTTTTGAGATCAATAAACACCAAATAAATATTCTTCCGCTTGGCCTTATTCCCTTCCATCAACTTCTGTATAAGGGAAATGGTCTTGGTGGCCGATATGTCGGGCATGAAACCAAACTGATTTTCTGAAACACACACCTCCTCCCGCAATCTTAAGTCAATGACACGCTCTGAAACCTTCATAGTGTGGCTAATTAATTTGATGCCTCGACCTCATCCTTACTCTTAAACAAAGGAACCAAGATATTTTCCCTCCATTCGTCAACGCTAATAAAAAAGTTATTTCCAAACAAGGACATTTGGAAGTAGTATTTCTATAATTAATGTATATACAAGAGGTCTATGGAGCCTTTCAAAAATTGATATTCGAGATATAAAAATCCATACATCTGTATTGCTCCCATAAATCCTAGCGACTAATTACATAGAGTTTGTTTGGAATAGCATTAGAGACTAGGATTAGCGTTTTGAAAATGCTGGTTTTGTTTGTGAATAATAGCGTAAGAGGTTTTGAAAAGGCTATCTTTAGACAACGTTTAACGTTAGCATTTTCAAAGCTTACTTGTACCATTAAAATTTTATCTAAAATGCTCACGCTAATCGAAAATGATATTCTCAAACAGGCTCACTATCTACGACCAGTCTTTAACGTTAGCATTTTCAAAATTAATCTGCACCGTTTAAATTTTATTCAAAACGCTAATGTTAATTGAAAACGTTATCCCCAAACAGGCTCTTTACTTGAATGTACTTAATAAATTCAGCTATTAATGTGTTTTATTTGTTTTTAAATTAAAGTAGCGTCATAATGTTGAATATATTGGTCTTGCAAAAATAAGGATTTAAAAGACTAAGATCACACCAAAGGTATGTACCTTTTAGAAGTTTGAACGAAAATACTATTTCCCTCATTTCCAAAGTATATTTATGATCAAAGTTTTAAAATTGTAATATGTATCCCATCTCAATTTATTTTTTCACATGATGTGGTTAAAAAAATTCAAATAAGAAGAAAAACATTAAATAAAAATGCTAAGTATTACTCTGTATTGGATATGAAAATTCTACCGTTGAGTTTAACTCACAGTGGACCTTCATGTGAACCAACTAAACAAATACTCCATAAAGAAATACGGAGTATAAAAAAGTTTTTTTTAAGTTCAAAAATCCACTCAAATTTCGTGCCATAAGGCCACAATCTTAAAAGACTTCACAAATTTGCAGCATAGCTTTCCTAAAAGCTTGAAACTCTAGACCCCACCCACAAACAAATACGTAGTACTCGGTATAAATTCACATTTTGGCTTTAATATTTCCTCGAATCCCACAAAATCATTGCTTTTAAAGAAATTAAAACGTGTGTATTTTGGTGTTGAGTTTTCAAAAATAGAAATTAAAAATTTGATGTGATAAGTAAATTAAAAATTAGTAGGGATAAAAATGACTTTTTAATAGAAATGATAAAATTTTTTTGGAAGAGATGAAAAAAAAAAAAAGAAACGTTTTATAGGACGGAAGGAGTGAAAAATAAGGAAATACGGAGTATTGTTTTACCATTGGCCTTCCCATAGTACCCCATGCCCTAAACAAAAATTGGATATAATCAAATCAATGAATAGTGTAAAGTATGGATAGACGTGTCCTTTTCAGTAAAATGGAAAAGAGTTTGTTGGACGCCAAAATAAAAAAAGAGAAAATTAAAGAATTTTTGGGACGGAAGGGGTGTGCACACACACACACACATATATATATATGAGCCTTAATGTTAGAACAAAATTTTTTACAATAATTGTACAACACTTCGTTTGAAGTACCTACTGTGTTTCGTTTGTTAAATTGATTGTTCATATCACTAACTACATCCCTCAACCCTTCCCCACTGCCCACCCCATGCCCCCACCCTACAAACGCTGATTTGGCATGCCTTATAAGCATATATGCTCATAAGCACAATGGAAAGAGGAAGAAGGAAAAGAGATGGAAATGCAAATGAAGCAACCTAGCATGTTCATCTTTCTTTGTTCACCTGCAATAGGTCACCTCGTACCAACAATGGAGTTTGCCAAGCTCCTCCTTCCCAAACAAAACCTTCTCTCCATCACATTCCTTGCCATAAACCCGCCTTTCGACGATCCAAAACTCGCCTCGTACTTCCATTCACTCATCATCAGTTCCGCGTCGAGAAGACTGCATGTGAAAACCCTAAGTCCAAACTTAGCAGAGATGATGAACACTAACCCAAGCAACTTTCTAGCTCTCTTCATTGATTCTCATAGGGCTCAAGTTAGAGACCATGCGAAAACAATGATGGGTTCGAGAGATTTCAAGGTTTTAGGGTTTATAGCAGGTAAAAATTGTGGATATAAGAGATATTTTTATTTTTTTAGTAACTCGCATACCCATTAGTTTAGTATCTTTTCAAAAGTTACCGTTTTAAAAACTTCCGGATTTACTTCTTTGGCTAATTATTCACCGTCTTCGGTTTTGCTCCTATTTATCATTATTTTTTTGAGTTATTTCAGAAATCAATCAGATTTAACACCAATAGTTTATACTATAGCACTAAGACCATGTGTTGTGAGGCTTGACCCACCGGCGTGAAGAAGGCGTCACGGCTCATCATGACGAGACCACCATGACACCTGTGGCGTGATGGAGGCGTGACAAAGGGGGTTTTATGGTGGTCACGAGCATTGACCTTCTTTTTCCTTTTTTTTTTAAATTTTTTCATTTCAAATCAATCAAAATTTAACATATCTTCACACCTACCATAACACACATACCTTCATCACTCCACATTATATATTTTTACACATTGTCAAGCTCTCTTTAACTCGTAATAACACATGATTTAATAATAATTTACGATATATAGAGACGTATACAAACAATTTTTGTATAACACATAAATAATCATTATCTGTGCATGTTTGTCAAACATTTATGTCAAAGTGTCAAAACTGGTGGTTTCTAGCATTATTGTATCTTGTTTGTACCAGACGTGTTGTGTGCCGGCATGGCCGCCGATGTGGCGGAGGAGTTTAATCTCCCGTACTATGTTTTCTACACGTCCGGCGCGGCGGCGCTCGGGCTTCAGCTCCACCTTTTGAGCCTCGCGGAGGAGAATGGCGGAGAGGCGACAGGGCCCGGCGGCTGCGGCGTGGATTCCGATTATCTGAATGTCCCCACTTATGTCCGGCCGTTTCCGGCGAAGCTACTGCCGTCGATCATGCTGGACAGAAATGGCGGCTGTGATTTGATTCTTGATCTCTTCAGGAAAATAAAGAACAAGGCGAAGGGTATTATTGTCAACACGTTTCTTGAGCTCGAACCTCACGCCGTTAAATCCCTGTGTGGGGACCACTACTCAAACTCTCCGCCGCCGGTTTACTCCGTCGGACCGGTTCTAAACCTCCGGGATCTTTCCACGGAAGAGGTCAATTCTCGAAATCCAGGAGAAGAAGAGGATTATATATTCCCTCCATCCCGAAATAAGGTATTTCTTCATACTCCCTCCCTCCCTCCCTCCGTTTTCAAAAACACTTCCTCTTTCATTTTTTTCACTTCCAACAAAACACTTCTCCTTTCTATTAAAAAACCATTTTTACCCATACTTTTTCATACCCTACCTATCACATTATACTTTTTCTCTAATAATCTATCCATCACATCTTACTTTTACCCATCACATCGGGGGCAAAATTGGAAATCAACTATAATTTAACACTTCCTTATTTTTGCCCCCAAATCAAATGGGAAGAGTTTTTCCAAACGGAGGGAGTATATTTTTAGGATAATTTACCTAAATATGACTTAAACATAATGACTTTCTGAATATAGTATCATATGTTTTTATTTTCCATTGTATGACCATTGGTCATTATCTATTAGTCATTATTCAACTAAATGTCCAGCATCACCTGGACAATTTTCTTCGTCATTATTAAGTCCTATTTAAGGATAAAAAAAAGTTTAAGTCCTACATTGGAAAATGAATTACTCCCTCCGTTTGCAAAAAGGCGTCCTATTTTGACTTGGAGCAAAAATAAAGAAGTGTTAAATTATAGCTGACTTCCAATTTTGCCCCTGATGTGATGGGTAAAAGTAAGATGTGATGGATAGATTATTAGAGAAAAAGTATAATGTGATAGGTAGGGTATGAAAAAGTAAGGGTAAAAGTGATTTTTTAATAGAAAGTGGAAGTGTTTTGTTGGAAGTGGAAAAAATGAAAGAGGAAGTGTTTTTGAGAACATAGGGAGTATGTTTTAGTTTTATTCAGTGCAAATTTCACATATTTTTATTTATCTTTGATAACTTAAACTAATCAAAATTCAAAAGAGAAACAGGCAAATTGAATCTGAAGATTTTTTATGTAATTTTTTAATAGGAATTCAAATATGTATTGTCTTTGCCTTTTTTATTTCTAAAAATGAATTACAGAATAATCAATAATGGAGATGATATTATGAGTCATGGATACACATGGTAAAATGTATATTTCATTTCTTTTCTTTTTCTTTACTAAGAAGGGAAACGTGTTAATCTAATGAAAATGATGGAAATTTACCATTATAAAGAATTTAATATTGAATTGAAAATAATCTTAGTTAAATAGTATATCTTCCTATATATAGGAATTTTATTTTGAGAAAAAGGGAGTATATGAGTGGTTGGATGGTCAGTCTGAATCTTCTGTGGTCTTTCTTTGCTTCGGAAGTGCGGGTTTCTTCCCAGAGGAACAACTGAATGAGATCGCTCATGCTCTCGAGGTTAGCAAGCAGAGGTTCGTGTGGGCCATACGGCCACCGCTTGAAGTCTCGTGGTTAGAATTGTTCTTGAGAAGGACAGAAGGGCAGGGGAAGGTGGTGCTGAGTTGGGCCCCACAAGCGGCCATACTGGGACACTCAGCCGTAGGAGGCTTCGTCTCCCACTGCGGATGGAACTCGATACTCGAAAGCATTTGGTTCGGAAAACCGATAGCGGCGTGGCCGATCTACGGCGAGCAACAGGCAAACGCGTTCCAACTGATTGAAGAGATAGGTGTGGGTGTGGATATCAAAATGGACTACAAAATGGAGTATCCAAACAAGGTTTCAAATACACTTGTGAGGGCAAAAGAGATAGAGAGGGGAATCAAAAGTCTAATGGATCCTACAAATCCCATTAGGTTAAAGGCGGGAGAAATGAAGGAAAGAAGCCGTTTGACACTCATGAAAGGTGGATCTTCCCATACTTCTCTTGAACGCTTCATTCAGCAAGTCTGCAACAATGTGAATTAGCATTTGGGCCAGCCCATATAGGCCTAGATATATATATTTGGGCCGGTCAAGTCCGTTCCTTCTCATCATATGGGCCCAATATGATTAAGGTGATCCAAATAAAATATTTGATTTGTATGAAAAATGACAATTGATTATTGCTTACTCTCAATTATTTATATTCCGGCTTTGAGTGTCCATCCGGTTTGAATTTTTTAGTCCAATTAGATGAACTTTGGTCATCAATTAATTGGGGTATAAAATTCGTACGGCATATTTGTACAAAAATGATAAAATTAGATCTATCTAACGGAAAACTAGCAGAAAATTAATTTATTATATGAATATAAAATACAAATTTAAAGTAACTGACGTTTAAAGTTTTTTTTAATACGGTTAAAAAAATTATACTAGACAAATTCTTTAAACACAGAAAGTATAATTGAATATGATTCGCAATGTAATACTGCAATAGTCCCATTTGAATATTGACAAATTAATTTATTTTTGTTTTTTGACTGATGTAATTTTCCAAACAATGCCCATAGTAGGTGTTTTTGTTAAATATCTTAATATTATATTTAATATTATTGTATATTGGTAGCTACCATAATTGTATAGGGTGCATTAATTATAGTTTCCTATTGTCATTAGGAAACTCTTGTATATAAACACATGTAATCTCCCATAATATTCTATTGGAAAATATTCTTTCTACATGGTATCAGAGCCCTAATTGGCTTCTGTTTTCTCCTTCTCTCTCTCACGATCGGAAATCCCCCCCCCCCACCCTACTGCCGATCACCTCCTTCTCTAGGCAGATCACATGGCCGACGAAAATTCTTCCTCCGGCAAGGTTATTTCAACCTCCGATACATCTTCCTCCAACAACTCTCCCCATCTCGCCTTCACAACTATATCAAATATCAAACTTCACATTCCCGTGCAACTCAGTTTGTCGGAACCAAATTACGAAAAGTGGAGTCGCCTGTCCTGTCTCTTGATTCTCCGCTTCAATCTCAAAGGCTTCATCGACGGCACCACCATCGCCTCTTCTGCAGATGACGCCGAATGGTACCAATTTGATGCACTAATTCAAGGGTGGATCCTGTCCACCATTATGGATGAGGTTTCCGATCTCGTTCTTGCCAACAATCTCTCCGCTCATGCACTATGGAAGGCTATCTACAATCTCTTCCACGACAACAAGCATGCCCGGGCGATGCAATTGGAACATCGCTTCCGCACCACCGTGAAGGGCAACCGATCTATCAACGAATATTATCGTCTTCTCAAGAACCCCTCCGAATACCTTGATGATGTTGACGCTCCGGTGACCGAGCATGCTCTCGTTTGACAGGTTCTCCAGGGACTACCACACGACATCCGTGGCCAAGTCCAATTTCTCCAGTACCAGAACCCTCTCCCCACCTTTCTGGAAGTTCGGTCCGCCCTCCTCCTCGTCGAACAGCAGCAATCCGACTCCATCCACGGCGCCGGCGCGTCGCCCACTGCCTTCCTTAGCACCGGCAGTGGCGGCAGCTTTGGGGGCGGCGCACAGCGGCAAGACAGGGCGGGCGGACGTGGTGGCTACGGCGGATACGGCAGGGCTCCTGGCGGCGGCAGTGGTGGCGGCAGCAATCGCGGCAAGGGCCGCGGTCGAGGGCGTGGCGGCGGCGGATCTCAGCGGCAACCATCGGGCCAAGCTTCCTGGCAGTTCCCCTCTCCCCAACCCGGTTTGCTTGGGCCACGGCCCAACTACCCAACAGCCCAAGCCCATTACACCCACAGCCCAAATTCCCAATTTC
>OOIL02003369.1:1927000-1944615 GCA_900332095.2 Cuscuta campestris
TGGTCACCCGATCCAAGGCTGGCATCTTCTGTCCTAAACAAATCCTCAATCTCAACACTATGGCCACAATCTCCCCCATACCCCCTACCTACCGTAGTGCTCTTAAAGATCCTAACTGGTACAATGTTATGCTAGCTGAATATAATGCTTTGATAGATAATCATACATGGGATTTAGTACCCACCTCCCCCAACCAAAACATTATCTCCGGAAAATGGCTCTTTCGCCACAAACTTGGCCCTACAACATTATCTCTGGAAAATGGGTTGTCCGCGGATTCACTCAACGCCATGGGATCGACTATGACGAGACCTTCAGCCCGGTTGTCAAACCTGCCACTATACGCATCGTCTTGAGCCTTGCTGTGTCCAGAGGATGGCCGATTCATCAGTTTGATGTCAAGAATGCCTTTTTGCAGGGGGTACCTGACGGACATTGTTTACACTGCTCAGCCCTCAGGATTCCAGGACCCTGCTCGCCCACACTATGTATGCAAATTAAATAAGGCACTCTATGCACTCAGGTCTTGGTACCAGCGCTTGGTTTCAGTGGTTGTAAGAGCGACACCTCCTTGTTTGTCTACAGTCACGGACAGGACATGGCTCTACTGTTGCTTTATGTTGATGATATTGTCCTTATAGCTTCATCCACTGCCCTACTTCAGCATCTCACAGGACGGCTAAAAGGGGAGTTTGCTATGACAGATATGGGTGATCTTCACTTCTTTCTTGGGATCAATGTTCAGCGGACCTCTCACGGCCTGTTCCTCACTCAGACTCAGTTCCTCTATGACATCCTCGAACGGGCCGGCATGACAGCATGCAAGCCGGTTTCTACACCCGTCGACACCCGCGGGAAACTTTCGGCCGCCACCAGCGATCCAGCACCAGATCCCTCTCTCTATCGCTCCATTGTGGGAGCCCTGCAGTACCTCACTTTCACCCGTCCGGATATTACCTATGCCGTTCAGCAGCTATGCCTTTTCCTTCATGATCCTCGTGCCCCAAACGTTACAACAATGAAGCGCGTTCTGCGCTACCTACACGGCACACCCACCCATGGCATCACCATCTCACCTTCTCAGACAGATCACATGCGGGCATATTCAGATGCAGATTGGGCTGGTTGCCCAGATACTCGCCGATCGACGTCTGGTTACTGTATTTTTCTTGGCGACAATCTCATCTCTTGGTCCTCTAAGCGCCAGCTCACCACCTCTCGGTCCAGTGTAGAGGCAGAATATCGAGCCGTTGCAAATGATGTCGCTGAAGTCAGTTGGGTACGCAATCTTCTACTGGAACTCCAGCAACCTCTGAGCCACTCTACACTAGTCTTCTGTGATAACATCAGTGCCGTGTATCTCTCTGCCAATCCCGTCAAGCATCAGCGCACGAAGCATATTGAAGTTGACATTCACTTTGTGCGCGACAGAGTAGCCCTTGGTCAGAGAAAGAGTCCTTCACGTACCTTCTTCCCTACAGTATGCCGACATATTCACCAAGGGACTTCCCTCTATTGTCTTCTCCGAGTTTCGGGATTGCTTGGGCGTGCGGCGATCTTCATTAGTGTCGTTGGGAGCATGTTAAATATGTTAATATTATATTTAATATTATTGTATATTGGTAGCTACCATAATTGTATAGGGTGCATTAATTATAGTTTTCTATTGTCATTAGGAAACTCTTGTATATAAACACATGTAATCTCCCATAATATTCTATTGGAAAATATTCTTTCTACCGTTTTTTTTTTGTTATTTTTTTGTCATTCTATACCAAAGATGGTCAAAATTAACCAAATTTAACCCAAAAAAATCAAATTGACTAACACTTTATATAATCACCACTACAAATATATTATTTTTTTAAAAAAAACAATCAAATAAAATTGGCACCATTAATTAATAATATAATGCCTCTGGATCCTTAATTTCCGAGCTGATAATTTGTGGAGAAGAGAAAGAAATGAAGAGAAAATCAAGCCCATCCAGCCATGCAATTTCTGGTTAGCTAACATGTATATATATCTCATTACACCTCTCTTTCAAATCAGAAAGTTTTTAAATAAATAAATAAATAAGTTTCCCCATCAAAATTAAATAAAAGACCATTTTGAGGGAGAAACATTTATTTTTTAAAAAAAATATATAAAAAAATATGGCTTTAAGGAACCAAATTTCTTTCTCAATGGTCTCTTTGGCCTTCATCACATTAACCCTCGTGGCATGCCAAAAACCAGCCCTGGCCCACCAACCGGCCGCCGCCAGCCCGTTCTGCGACGGCCTGCCGGCCGAACAGGCGGCCTTCTGCGGGGAGGCCCTGCAGGGAGAGACGGAGTGGAAGAAGGCGGTGGTGGCGGTGATCAAGGCGACCATCAAGAAGGTGAAGTCGGCGGAGTACGCGGCGCGGTCGATCGGGTCCGCCCTGCCGCCGAGCGTGCCGGAGTCGGACCGGGAGAACATCGACGAGAAGTGCCACAGCGGCTTCGAGTACGCCCTCCACAACTTGCGCCGCTCCGTCAAGCGCATCCGCAGCGGCGTCTACGCCAGGACCGACAACGTCGTCTACTCCGCCTGGGCCGGGATCTTCGAGTGCAGTGGGGCCCTCAATCACTTCAAGGTAAGAAATTCTTGTATTACAACCATGACAAATTTAGTAGATCTGTTCAAAATACTAGTATTACAAAAAAAAAGATTAAACATGAGAAATGAGACAATCAAACATGAGAAATGAGACAATCAAAATTGGCAAGAGAAAACAGAGGATATTTTTGTCCAAACACATCGAAAAAAAAGTCATAAAATGTGTGACATTTTTTTCTTCATGGATATATAGGTGGACATGAGTGTGGGGCCATTCAAGGTTCAAGATGAGGCGGAGAAGGCGGTGGGGGCTTGCCATGCGGCGGTTACCAACGCCCTGAATGCAGGAGGCTTGACCCATTTCTCCGAGGAGACTTGATGCAATTAACAAAAATAGATATAACTAAATGGGGAAATATTATATTTGTAAAAACAACAACAACAATATATTTTGTTTGACTTTATGTGGATAGATGTGTTGCTATATATTTTTATATAAATGACTTTATTTCATTCTTTTGAAATCTTGGAATTGCTTCATTGAGGTGCATGAATTTTGTGACATCATTTTGTAAGTCTCAAACACAATTAAAACAATCCAAAAACATGAAAAAAAAAAAAAGAAATACTCCCTTAGTTGCAATGTATTTATATTATGTTATTTTGTTTAACATTTTAAATCAAACTAGATATACTTGGAGTTTCAAGTGAACAAAAACGATAATTTATACCCTCTTTGTACCAAAATATTTTATACTTTATAAAAGATTCGAGTACTACAGAAAAAACCTATGGAATCAGTTATTTTTTGACTTTTTACATCGGTTCCTAACTGATGCATGCAAAAAGCAACGATGCAATTGATACAAATTTTTTAACATCGGCTGTTAAACCGATGCAAAATGGTGTTTACGCGCCCATAATTGGTGCCGTAGGAAAGCTTTTTGTATCGGTTATTTGAGAATAGCCGATTCAAAAGCCCTTCCCAGACATTTAGCGCCAAAATGGGAAAGACGTTTTGCATCTAACGAAATAATTTTATTATATTTATCTGGTTGAACATTGAACATTTTACATAGTATGGAATATAACTAGTTGAAAATCTAAAGTTCCATATTGATTTCTACACAAAGGATATCTCCACATCTCCACCACTTGGTAACTTCTTGTGCTTTTTACTAGAAGAGCTTTTTTTACTATTACTAGAAGAGCTTCTTTTACCATGCTTCTTCTTCTTCCCGCCAAACCCCATCTCTATATCCCCTTTGCTCTTTCCTGACCACTCATTGGGGAATTTGTCCTTCCCCTTCTCCATGCCCTTCTTCTTCTTTGATCCCATCTTCTTGCCGCCCTTTTTGTCGCCGGCTTTCCCGAAAAGACGGCTGGCGAGGGACGCAAGAATGCCGGAGAACAAGATGGCCCCCACAATGCAGAAACTTATCCCCATTTGTCTGTTGGAGTAGTAGGACCACGTGAAATGGTCTGGCGGCGGCGGCGGGGGTGTGAATGGAAACTTTGGCGTCGGGATGACGAAAATGCCCCCGCCGTCACCGCCGCCAACCTGAGGGTAAAGTTGAGGTTGGGATTGGGACATTATTTTTTTTCAATGTCTTTTGTTAGCTTAGCTTGCTTGAGACTAAAAGCAAAGTAGGCTAGCTAGTTTGGCTAAGAGGAGTTTGATTTGGAGATGTTGTTGGTACTAATGGGAGGGACTAAATTAAGAATCTGCTCCTATTTATATTAATTCTATGTGAGAAAAAGATGAAAATGTGATCATGTTTTTGTAACAGTATAGAATTTGCCTTTTGCACTTTATAATGTAATACTCTCATTAGTAGTAGCATATCTTTGGATCATGGGTCATAAGTTAATAAGGCTACTTTATTTTTTTACTCGAAAAGAAAAAGAGTAATTAAGTACTACCTAGCACCGTCCCTAAGTATTTGTTCAGTTTTTATTTTTTTTGGTTAATTGTTTTTTTACCTATGACCTAAAATCAAAATTAACTTGAGGGTGCAATTAAAGAGAGTGGAGGTGTGTTTGGGTCTCGAGTCAGGAGAGAGTGAGAGGTTTATCTAGGGAGTGAGAATCGTCAATTTTACGAACTGGACACGGGAACGCTTCCAGGTCATCTCATGACATGACGTTCCAATGTCATGGAAACCCCTTAGTAATTTAAATCATTGGCAACCTTATTAAATTCCTTAATTACTCCGTAAATTCTTGGCCCCGCCAAATTAAAGTGCAGACTCTGTTTAGTAATGCCGACAAAACTCCATGTCTTGTGGACATAAGACTGATCTTATTACTAGGTACCACCAATTAAGCTAAGAGCGCCTACAAGTAGTCAATTCAAACCCCTTCTCCAAAACAAATCAACAAATGAGAAAGAGATTCATGGCCAATGTTATAAAAATGTGATAATCTCCCTATCAAAACTATATTTTGGAATGAATCTAAATTTCTTAAACTTACGTTACAATTAAACATATTTTTTCACGATTTTTAATCAAAGTATAGCACAATTTGACAAAAATTAAACTGTGATGACATTTTTGGATTAAGAGAGTAAAAACTAATTTCGTTAGACTATGTGGTATGATAAAAATAGTACTCCCTCCGTCCCAAATTATAATGCCTGTTTACTATTCACAGGGTCAAACTTCATTCACTTTCTTTCTCTATTTTCGTTAGCAATTTGATAAAATAAAATATTATTGTCACTACTAGTTTTGTAGATCTTTTGATGTAGTTTTTTAATATGTAATTTTTATTTTTTAATTCTATACCATTTGTCATATAAAATGGTTTGAAAATAATTTCAGTCAAACATCGTAAACCGAAACAGGCGATATAAAATGGGNTGATAAAAATAGTACTCCCTCCGTCCCAAATTATAATGCCTGTTTACTATTCACAGGGTCAAACTTCATTCACTTTCTTTCTCTATTTTCGTTAGCAATTTGATAAAATAAAATATTATTGTCACTACTAGTTTTGTAGATCTTTTGATGTAGTTTTTTAATATGTAATTTTTATTTTTTAATTCTATACCATTTGTCATATAAAATGGTTTGAAAATAATTTCAGTCAAACATCGTAAACCGAAACAGGCGATATAAAATGGGACGGAGTTAGTATGATATGTAGTGATAAAAAATGTATGATGATGTGTTAAATTATATATTGATTGGTTACAATTAAAAAAATAAAAATAAAAATCCCCCTCTTCACTCAGTGACCATACGTGGTCGTGCCCCAATCACGCCCCACCGGCGCGGTGTCACGCCTGGTAGTGCCCGCCTTGTGACGGTCACCCCACTTATTACCACATGCCCTTATTCGGGCTTTGGTTGTCATCACTTAAAATCTTGAAATTCATCAGGTTTAGGATCAACTTGTTCAAAATTAATTTCGTATCCTTTATTAGGTGATTTAGTCTTCTTCTTCTTCTTCTTTTTTTTTTTTGAAAACAGGTGATTTAATTTAGTCTTCATTCTTTTCTTTCTTTAACGAATGCATCTCAAATGTGAAGTACGACCGATTGAAGCTTTGAAGGTCTATTAAATTATTTTTCTTTGACTTTTTTCATGGGGATTTGTCACTTGATCCAAGAAAGCTCAGGTACGTAGGAAATGTTTCACTGCCTGCCCTTCTTACCCGGAACGTGTCCTCCGGAAGCTTTTACTCCCTAAGCTTTAGTACTACCTCCGTCCCGCTATGTTCGTCCACTTTTGACTTTTGGAACTGTTCATCTAAGCACTTTGACTCATGAAATTCTCTCAATGTGTAAGCCTAAATATAGTCATGTGTGATCTTGTTTGATTTGTCTTAACATATAGATTATTAATACTACCTCCGTCCCAAAAAGATTTACACGTTTTGACTAAAGTTGAAATTAAGGGAGGAATAATTTTGTGTTGACTTTCCAAAAATACCCTTGATGTGATGGGTAAAAGTAGGATGTGATGTGTAGATTATTAGGAAAAAGGTATGATGTGATAGGTATGGTTTGAAAAAGTAAGACGTAAAAGTGGTTTTTTAATAGAAATGGGTAGGAGATTGTGGGACACAATTTTTTTGAAAGGTGTAAATCTTTTTGGGACGGAGGGAGTATATAATTTCTATAATTTTTTAATATACAAATTACAAGATAAAATGGATTAAAGAAGTGTATTGGATGATGTGCAAAAATGAAAGTGGACAAATATAGTGGGACGGAGGGAGTATTAAATACGGAGTATATTGTTATTGGTTTCTTGACATGGTATGAAAGTCTTGTTCACAAAAAGGTCACAGATTCGAAATTCAGCGTCACCCAGTTTTTTTAAAAAAAATTAAAGTTTCACGTGCAAGGCTCAAAAAAGATTATGTCTGCACGTGAGAGGACGTGTTATAATATTTCTTGAGTCACAACCACAAGTTTGATCTTTGGTTGAATTGGTTCCTTGATGGGGAGAATTCTATAATACTCCGTACATTAATGGGGAAGATTCTATAATACATTCCCCAACCTATAAATCGATATCTTGTATTTCTCCGTTATTTGATTCAAAAAATAAAATATTACGGAGTATTTATTATTATACATTTAGCCCTCAATCTATAGCTCCATTTGGTATGCAATTGGGGAAATGATATTTGTATATCAAGAATTGTACCTCATTTTGTATTCTAAATGCATACACCAATATTTTATGCTATATGATATTTTACAATGACACAATATGTTTTACAATATTTTTGTATTATTCCCTCTATTTAAAAATTATCTTTTCGTTTACTATTAAAGGGACAAACTTATTTACTTTATTAGCTTATTTTCGTTACCGATTTGAAAAAATAATATAGTTATGTTACTACACCATTTTTTATATAAATGATTTTCAAATAAGTTTAGTTAAACATCGTAATGCGTAACGAGATGATAATATTTAAAGTGACATTTGTGTGTTAGATAAAATTTTAATGAAGTAGATTAATTTTGAAAATATTAACGCTAACGTTTATTATCGTTAAATAACATTTTAAAACCCTAATGCGCTCTAAATTTGTTGTCAAACGGGTTCGTTAAGTTTATATGACGGAAAGAATAATGATATATGGCATAAGTGCATAACATGAAAGAATAATTATGCAGGAGATGAAAATGTTTTTCCTCCAAAATATTTTCTGTTTGACTTTTAGGAGATGAAGTTTTAGAAATTTAACTAATAGAAATCATCCTAAATAGAACTAAAACATAAAGAAGAGTACCAAAATAGGACTTTCATGTTTTTTTTCCCGGAATAGGACTTTACATTGTGGTAATGTGACTTTGCATTGTGGTAATGTGGCAGTGTACATGTGCAAATTACTATACTTTCTTGGTAATGTATATGACCATGTTTGGTAATGTAAGTCCTATTTCAAAAATAAAAACATGGAAGTCCTATTTTGGTATATCTTCAATGTTTTAGTCCTACTTTGGTCTTTCTCCCTTTAACTAATAAGGTAAAAAGATGATACTCCGTAATTTGAACGAGTAGGACTCGAAAAATATCAAACTAAATAGGATGTAGAAAGTAATTGAGATGACTTTGGTTAGATTTAAAAAAAGTAAGAACAATTATATCTATTTAGGTCAAATTGAAATGTTTATTAGATATGTATAATAAGAAATTTAAAAAGTTTTATGAGATGGAAGAAGCACATTTTTTACCGTCTTTATTTCAAGTTCCTGTTAAATTGTATTTATGAATTTGTACTTCTTTATGTCCCAAAATAAATTTCTAATTTCATTTAATGAATGATCAATTTGTGAAGTCCCCGACATTAGTTCTCTATTCTCTAGATCAAATTGGGAAGTACACAATATAATATTGTCATATCTTATTTTATACTCTAGTGAAAACTTTCTTCTTTTCTTTTCATCTATTCCAAAAAACTATTCTCATCATTTTTATTAAAAAGTCACTTTTAACCCTATTAATTTTTAACCTATCTCTCACCTTACATTTATTCACTATTAATATACCAATCAAATTCTACTTTTACTCATCACATTGATTAAGAACATCTTTAAAAATTCAACACCAAAATACACGCCCCTTAAATTCATTTAAAAGCATAACCTCTTTTAATGTCATTTTAAATAAATACTACCTTCATTCCTGAACCAAACATAGTATAAGTTGGTTTCACTTTTTTTCTTTTCTTTTTTCCCTTTCAGATTCCTTGAATCTAACATAGTATAAGAATTTGTTTACCCAGCAGGTCCAATATAATTCTCTTAATTACGGAGTATATTTTTTTATGCCCTTTCTTAATCCTTTATATAAATAAAGCAGAGTCGGAGCTGCAGGAATGTGACATTTGGCAGAGCTGTGGTGCGACATGTGGCGAGGCTGATGTGTCATTTTTTAAGAAAACAAAAAATGATGTAGAAGGTGAGGTGTCATGAAACCTAAACCAAAAAGGAAAAAAAAGAAATCACGCAATCCAAAAAAAAGAAAACTAAGTCTTCCGTTTCTTCGGTGGAGAGAGTCACACGCTGCTTTCCTTTTCTTCTCCCAAATTCCTTCATCATCTCCTTTCCTTTTCTGGGCGAAATCGAACACAAATTAGCAAAGAGATTATAGATTCTGAAGATTTCATTCCATAACAACTACGAACCAACGATTCTTTGGAATTATAATCGTTGAATAATTCCGGCGTATCAATGGTAGCTAATTACAAACAATATATTTTAAAACTACATTAAACGATATAAAAAATAAAAGATGAATAACTATAAATACATTACAATAGAAAAAAATATTATACATAATTTAATAGTTTGAATATATTGATTTTATGATTTGACTTTATTACTATAAAGTTTATGGTTTAAAATTTTTAGATTAATTACGATTTAAATTGAAAAATATAATATTTTTTTAAAATCTATTAGAATATGATATTTTTAATTAAATTATAATTAAAAATTCATAAAAAATGTATTACCAAGACATACTATGTTTACACTAACGTTTTTTATTATTACAACATTATTTAGTATATTCAATTATGGAATATATTTTTCTAATTTTATATTTTTCGCAACTTTTATAATAAAATTATCAATGAATAAATGAGATTTTTTTCCTTAAGAAGAGATACTTTGATAACATCTAAGAAGTCATATTTTTTATGACATGCTCAAATGAAGTTAATTTTGATTTTATCTAATAAAATATTGATATAAAATAAAATATAAAAATATATTTCAATCTCTACATTAAAATACTACAAACGACTAGACTATTTTCAAAATGATCAAATATTTAAATGAAATAAATTTAAAAAGGATTAATTTTTTATTCAAATGAAAAGAAAAAACACAAAAAAAAACCATCATTTTATCAATAGTATCAAGTATGTTTGTAAATTTCTATTCAAAATCATAGGATCGCTAATATTTTTTATATTAATTTTTTTAAATAATGCTAAATCATTGGATTTTTAATTATTTTTTATTTTTATTTTTTGAATCATAGGATTGCTAATCCTAAGATTTAATTTTGACTTGTGCTGAGGGAGAAGAATCATTCCGGTATTTTTTTAATCAATGCGAGAGGGGAAAATCATAATAGTGCGGGAGAGATGATTAATATTTATTTTGTTAATCAAAATTAATGCAGTGATGCAAAATTGAAGAATCATACTCTTTGAATCATAATTAATGCAAGGAGAATAATAATAGAGTCACAATATATTTTTTATTTAATCCGTGGAAAGAAAAATAATATTTTTTAATCAATATGAGGGAGGAGAATCATATTAATGCGGGGAAATGAATCAATTTTATTTGATAATCTAAACTAAAGTGGGGAGAATCATATTTTTGTCTATGAATGGCGGTTGTATAATGTCTATGTCAAGATTAATGTGGATGCTTCAACGCGATTGGCCGATAGGGTCTCGGGTTTCGATTTTATTGCTCGAAACTATCTACGGCTTTAATCGCTGCACATAATTTGTATTGTAGATGATATTTTAGACCTAGAGAAGCGGATGTAATTGAAGTAAATGAGGCTTTATGCTAGATCAAGAACAAAGTTAAGATTGGAGGTATATCATTGTGGAAACATACTGCAACGAAGTGTTTGATGCTCTTAATAATTCCACCTATATTATTATTTAGTGAGTGAGAAAAAAAAGTCGTTTTAGATGTTTTTGGCAGTCCTTATAAATCATACAAAAATGTTACTCCCTTTGTCCCTGAGTATTTCTCCAGTCTTGACCTATAATAAAATAAAATATATATTGTTTATTAATTAGATAAAACGATATTTTTAAAAATATTTGATATAATAAATCTAATAACACTATTTTATGTATCAATATCTAATATCATTTTTATTTATTTGAAGTCAAAGTTTACCAATATTGGCCAAAAAATTCAAAAATGGACAAATACTCATGAACTAAGGGAGTATATACCTTAATTTTTTAAAATGTTTTAATTTAGATAAGAGCCTGACATGCTAAATTTCAAATATATATACAGTATAATTTTCATTAGAAAATATAATACTCCCTCCTGCGCCAAAAAACATTTCTCCTTTCTTTTTTCATTCGTCCCAAAAAACCTTTCTCATTTCTATTAAAAAATTACTTTTAGCCCAACTAATTCTTAACATATCTTTCACATCACATTTTTTCACTATTAATTTACTCAACACCAATATATACTCCCCTTATATCCTTTCAAAGTGAAAAAGAGAGGTTTTGTGGACGGATGGAGTATATTTTATCATATGTTAACTTTTAAGGTTGATGTTTTATTTTTTTGATTTTTTTAAAAATGTTGTAGCGAAGAAAAATCAATCATTCAAAACAAAAAATTCATTCCATCCCGTGCATGGCACGGGTTAAAATACTAGTTATATTAGTTAACGTAACACAATACCTTAAAACAAACAATCATCTATCTAAATAAGTCACTCATAATGATCATTTCAAACCTAAAACATAACTACATGCAAGCTACGAACATTAAATATAATTATAATTAATAACAATTCATTCATATTTTCAACACATTCAATCCATTTATATGTTGTCATATATATTAGCTCAGCTGCATTGGCACTCATCATCACATAATAATTTTTTTTTGAACTTACATTAAAATATAGCAATGGCTACTCATCAAATTCTTCTTCCATTATTTATTCCTTTATTCTATTCTTATGTCTTCTCCCTCTCTCCCCAGCCAACAGGTTTTTAAAATACTTAATTCATTTTTAAAATTTTATTTTATTACATTATTTTGTGCTATGCTAAAAACTTTTGACTTTAGATATACTATACTCCCTTCGCCCCTTAAAATTTCTCTTTTCTTTTATTCATTCATCCCAAAAAAACTTTTCTCATTTTTATTAGAAAGTTACTTTATCCTACTAATTCTTAACCTATGTATCATCTCACATCTATTCACTATTAATCTATCCATCAAGTTTTACTTTTACGTACCCATAACATCTAAGAACATTTTCAGAAATTCAATATAAAAAAACACTCCCCTTAAATCCTTTAAAAATCAAAATTTCTTATATTTTTCTGGGACGGAAGGAGTATTTAGTTAAACCATATTAAAAGATTAATTTCAAGCAATCATATAGGCTATTTGTTCGACTAATTTTCAAAATATTATCAACTCTATTGCAGTGTAAACTATTTTAAAGTATATATCCCTAATCGATAACTTTGAAAAGAAACATATAAATGGGTTTATACCACTTTGAGTTGAAAAACTATATCAAATGATTTACAGATAAAACAAGAAGTAACATGTCTATATTATTTCAACAAATTGACAACGAAAAATAAACTCTGAAAATAAATAAAGTTTGACAATTAAATACTCCCTCCGTCCCTAAATAAAGTTCCTCTTTCGTTTTTTCTTTGTCCCTAAATAAACTTCTCTTTTCTCCTAAAAAACCTCTTTTACCCCTTACTTTTTCATACCCTACCTATCACATCATACCTTTTTACTAATAATCTACCTATCACATCTTACTTTTACACATCACATCAAGGGTATTTTTGGAAAGTCAACACAAAAATATCTCTCCCTTAATTCCTCCAAAAGTCAAAAATGGAACATTATTAAGGGACGGAGGGAGTACTATACATGAAGATAATTTATGGTCAGTCCAATAAATGTTCCATTTATGACTAATATGTATCCATCAAATGATAATTTTATTTCTTGTCCAGTTTAATTTATTCAATTATGAAATACAATAGTCAAATTAACTTTTTTTATAAGCGTATGCTAACATTCAAGAAAATTTAATTAAAAGACAATTTAGGAATTGAATGGACTAATTGGTTTTGCACTTTTAGTAATGTAATTAGCTAAACGTACGATTGGATTTATTCTAATGTTTTATTTGTTTGCTGTCATTATATATGATTATTTTCCATATGTGCAGTTAGTGCACCGGTTGGAGTTTGTTATGGGAGAGTAGGAGACAACCTCCCACCGCCGTCAGCCGTCGCCAAGGCAGTCCAGTCCACCGGAATTTCAAGAATCCGGCTGTTCAATCCCAATGCCGAAGCTCTAAACGCATTTTCCGGCACCGGAATCGAGCTCATGGTTGGCGTGCCCAACGAAGTTCTCCCCACGCTGGCCAACGACAACGTGGAGAGCTCCGTACAATGGCTCCAATCCACCATCTTCGCCCACATTCCACCCACCCAAGTCGTATACTTAGCCGTCGGCAATGAAATCTTCCAAAACGACCAATCGTTTTACTCCCCGTTCCTCGTGAACGCGATGGTCAATGTCCATCAAGCCCTACAAAAGCTAGGGTTTCCGTGGATTAAGGTGTCGACGCCACACGCCGCGTCGATTCTCTCTAGGTCTTACCCTCCATCCGCTGGGGCGTTTGACCCCACCCTAACCCCACTCCTATTGCCATTGTTACATTTTTTGCGCGACGCCACGTCACCGCTCATGGTCAACGTGTACCCGTACTTCAGCTATGTCAGCGAGCAGAAGTTCGTGTCACTGGACCGAGTCCTATTCAGGTCCACTGACACGGAAACTGACAACAATTTAAGGTACGACAACATGTTCGATGCGACGGTTGACGCGTTCGTGTACGCCCTGGAGCGAGAAGGGTTTGGGGAGGTGTCGGTCGTGGTTAGCGAGACCGGTTGGCCGACGTCGGGCGGCGAGGCGGCGACTTTGAGCAATGCATTGGCTTACAATGGGAATGTTGTGGCAAGGGCATTGGGAAATGTGGGAACCCCTAAAAGGCCAGGGTTAGGGTTAGAGGTTTTCTTGTTTGACTTGTTTGATGAGAATGGGAAGGGTGGCAATGAGGTGGAGAAGCATTTTGGGATTTTCCGTGATGATGGCGTCAAAGCATATGACATCAACTTCAATTAAAATTTCTAATACTCCGTATATTTCTTGTAATGTAATTTTGAATAGTTTTTTTTAAATGTAGTTTTGGATAATGCAATTTGTATCTTTTTGATATATTAATTTGTAAAAAAAAGTAAATTTGGAAGGACGAGACTTTTTACGTTATTCGAAACGGGTAGATAAAAAATAGACAGAGGGAGTATATCAAATTAAAGAACAAATAGAACTTCTCCCCTGGCTTGAGTGGTAGCAAGCCCACTCCCCAGGATGCATGGGGAAGTTCACCCAGGTTCGAGTCCCAGCGAAGGCAGTAGCATTGGCTCTTTGTGCGTCATTAGCTTGAGAATAGTATGAACAGATACTACCTTGTAATAGAGTCAATAACATTCAAAAAAAATAAAGAACAAATAAATTCAGACATCATAGAGAGTATACGATACTCCGTAATATTTATGTAATTTAACTAACAAAAATAAATTTTAAAGATGATTAATATTTGATTTTATGTAAATAATGAAAGATACGGAGTACTGTCTCTTTCTTAGAAAAATCTTTATATTTTGATTTTTTTGGTCAAATTATGACGGTTTTTAACCACGAAATTTGTAATAAAATTATATTTAATTATAATATAAATTTAATATAATTGAGTTCATCATTGAATATATTTTTGATATATAAAATTATTAACATTTATTTATTTAAATTATATGTAATTTATAGTTAAACTGTGTCAAATTTTACAAAAAATAAAAAAAAAGATTTTCTTTTTTTTTTTGAAAGAAGAAAAAAACAAAAAAGATTTCTAGGAGGGAGGGATAAAAAGTTTTCTAACTACTTTTTAACATTAATTTATGCAAAACTATTAAAAAAAAAAAAAGAAGAAGCCAGCCAACGAGATAACAAGGCAAATGCAATAATTGCAGTTAGGATTTTGGTAGAGTCGACTGGAGAACAATAACCACTCAACTCAGCACATTGAAAGGGATTCTTCAACTGGGCAATAAGAGATAAATTCAAGAATCGACGAGCAGAGATCTTCAAAGAATTGAGCTTCTTTTCTGCCCAAAAATATCATTTTTGCTGTAAGTGAATCTGCTTTCTGCTCTATTTCTACACACACACACACACACACACACTTTATCTGGCACTCAACTCCATCTTTGTCTCTAATTTTGGTTCTGAATCTTATTCATACTTCCCCCCCAGCAATTCAAGGTGGTTCTTGAACTGGGTCCTTGTTATTTTTTCGCATTCGAATTGTTCTTGAAGCTTGGGCTTGAATCCCTATAGAATCTAGGGCTTGAATGAAAAGAGTCATCATGTAAGTATATAGAAGTGACTTTGGAATTGGTTAATGCTCCATTGATGTCAGGAAGCTTAATGTATCATCCTTGGGATGTTTTTGTTAATTACCCATGTTTTGTTTCACTAAATAGTGTATACTGGCCATTAATTATGGGCAAAACAAAAGTGGACAACCAAATCTGGACTTAGAGACAGAGGGAGTACTCTAGATGGCTTCTAACATTGTTGCATGTGGCAGAACAAACAGTGATTTCAAAGGTGAGGATGAAATGTTTCATTTCTTCAAATGAACTTGCTATTGACCTTGGTTTTGATGGAAATGAATAATAATAATTTAGAATTAATTTAGGCTGTTGCAGAGGAAGATGAAATAAGATTTGCAGAAGGCTGAAATCCCAAAAGACGAGAGCAGTTGACACCCGATATAGTCCATTTCAGCTATGAATTCCTTTTTCTCAGATTTGCAGTCGAAAATTGGAAAGTCTATGGAGGTTGGTAGCACTTGTTAGTAAGATGATGATTGCTCTATAACCATGTTTTCCTGTTCTTTAAAAGCTTAACTTTTGCGATTTCCAGACAAACTTTAAAAGGCTGAGAGGTGATGGAGATGCGTTAATGGAATCAATGGTCTTAGATGTTGATCTGGAGAAGCAAATGCAACCGTGGAAAGATGATCCTACATGGACTGATCATCCTCCACACATAGAGGTCAGACTAATGTCTCCATTTTGGATTGCATGGAATGGAATACATATATTGGAACAAGAATGGATTCTTGTTTTAGTCATGTCTTGTTACATGATTGATATTGCAAAATTGACATGTTTTGTCAAAGAATTGACATATTTTGACATATGTTGCAAAATTGACATAATTTGTGACCTCTAGGTTAAAGAACCAACTTGAAGTTTTATACTTTAACATATTCCTTGTGGAATTTGAGTGTAGCTTACTTATTTTATTCATGTCTTGTTTTTTTTACTCTCTTGATCTCATGTTGTATGTCATGAGGTAACGGGTTTGACTTTTGGAAGTCGGCCACTTGCAGAAGTCACACCATGGATGACAACATTGGTGTTTCACCGACGACTCAATGTGGGTGATTGTCTCTAGTGTTGTCAACTTTGGTGTCATCTTTAAAGTTAACTAGCATTGTTTCTTGCAAAATTGCAAGGGTTGCCAGAGTCACATATATTGGTGGGACCCTTACCAGGACCATTGTCAACAGGGGATGCTTTGTGCACCTGGGTGTCCTTTGATCTCTTGAATGACTTATACAGGTGACCGTACCTAAAGGTTCTCTATGCAACCTGAACTTGAAAGTCGACGTTGGATTGCCACCGGATGCGGTTTTCAACATTGTAACTGACCCTGAAAATAAGAAGGTTTTCAAAAACATTCAGGTAATCACATCCTGTTAAGTGCTCCAATGAAATTTCATGTCTAGTATCAACAGATTTAGAAGTTTTGATCTCACATCACGCATGTTCAATAAAGAAATCATGATGAATTGTCTAAAATATCAAAGAGATAGAGTATGATCATGGCTGACATGAATGACTTAATTGATTTATTAAACTCATTTCTTAAAAGTAAGATTTTATGAAAAACATCTTTTGCGTATATCTACGTATCAGAAGGTGATATCAAGGAAGGTATTGGTTGATGAAGGATCAAGGCAGGTCGTGGAACTGGAACAAGCTGCATTGTGGAAATTCCTTTGGTGGTCGGGAACGATATCAGTCCATGTCTTAGTAGACCAGAATAGAGAAGATCGCACGGTAATTCTCTATTATTCGTGCATTTGGGTATATATATATATAAAGGGAAATAATATAACCCAAGGATGACACCAAGGTTGACAACCATGCCAGACACTAATTGTCTGTGAGACACTAGCGATGTCAATCTTCATATCTTCTATAGTGTGGACACCAAAAGAGCATTTGTCTTACAAGTAGTTCATGCAATTTTTTTCATTCTTCTGTTAGATGAAATTCAAGCAAGTGAAAAGTGGGTTCATGAAAAAATTTGAGGGTTGTTGGAGAGTGGAACCCTTACTTGTTGATGAAGAACTATGCCATCCATTTTGAAGAAAATAATAAGAGGGAAAATATTCTGTATATTGAATTGTTCTGCTAAGTACAAGGAGTTTCTCCTTTATTTATAGGAGAGGATAAAGACCAAAACACAAAAGGAATTCTATTCCTACAAGGAAACAAATCACTAAATATGAACAAGGAAACAAATCAAGAGCAATCCCACTTAGAATGGGATTTGCTCTCCTTCTTGCCGTGTGGTCCAAGGAGCACCGCACAACAC